>JASKMD010000020.1:3041583-3103418 GCA_030144725.1 Haematococcus lacustris | reverse complement strand
GCCTGCACCAGGGGAGGGCGTGATGAGACTCTGGCTTGGAGTTTTGTAATATCGGCGACCTATCTCATGGCACCATGCACATGAGACATGAAGGGAATCCCTTCAAGGGAATCCCTTCAAGGCCAGGACCTGGCCGGGAATCCCGTCAAGGGATGCGCACAAGTCAGATCATGTAGTGCCTGATGTCTCACTCCTAGTGGGTCACAACCTCATACTCTTGCCTTGCGCCTGCCATGCATGCAAAGCTACAGGAACAAGCCTGACAAAGCGCGACGCCGCGCCACATCCATAAGCATGGCACACGCATGAACGCCTTGCAATAACTATTCTGCTGCGCTATGCTGCGTCCTGGTTAAATGCTGCAAAAGCTGCCAGAAACACAGGGACTCGCCGCTGCTGTTGTGGCCGCTGCTATCCACATACTCGTCGTCCTCCAGATAGCGTCGTGTGGCAGTGTCTTACATAGTGTAAAATCCTCCAACTCCTTCCCACGGGCCTCTTCAACAGAACAGAAGCTCAGCTTAAAAGTAAACAACCCACAACTTGTCACACGCACGTTGACACCTGACAGTACTTCTGGCTCGATAGCAGGCGCAGTTCAACCACTGATGTCGCTACATACCACTAGAACAATCGGTTGTGAGCAGCTGAGGTGTGTCCACGATTGCTTGCGCCGGCATGGCCTGAAATGCAAAAGTTAACGCGCCGCTTGCTAGGAGACGCGCATTGATTCGCAGCTGCCAATGTGATGATCGCTATCTAAAAAAGCGGTGCAGTGTTGTGGGTATACTTGCATCAAGATTACCTACCCCATGTTGGGGCCTGTTAGTTGGGACCAACTGAGTTTGGCATGGAATTTACGGGGAAGGACACACGAGCACGAAGAAATCGACTGGGCTGCTTATCTTATCATGCCTGGCTTGGTATGCTCGCAGTTCTGCAATGCTTGACCGGCACGGGGTAAGGCACCATCCAAAACAAAGCTAGAGAAACGGCAGAGCACGCTGAGTCCGAATAAACTTGATGGTGTTACAAAGTTACCAATGTTTCAGCAATTCAGCACCAGCACAGAACTAGCACCTCCTCCACCAAAACACTGATTAGACAGCCTCACTGCAGGCTAGGATACAGATGCTTGCGTTCAGATTCATGTTCAGCTTGCCACGGCTGTCTTATATAGCTCCCCCAGCTGTGGGCCTGAGCGTCATGTTTAGTACTCTGCGCGGCAAGCGAAGGATCACACATGCGTCAGCACTAGCAAAACAGATGCAGACAGGAGCATGGTGCATACACATGACAGACATGTTGCAGCAGTGCATGGATGACAGGCTGCATAGGTGCCAGCCTCGTCCTTGACTCACCCTCGCCCTCGCCCTCTCCAGCGCCCTCAGCAGACTCGGCGCCGACCTCCTCAAAGTCCTTCTCCAGGGCCGCCAGGTCCTCTCGGGCCTCAGAGAACTCGCCCTCCTCCATGCCCTCGCCCACATACCAGTGCACAAAGGCACGCTTGGCATACATCAGGTCGAACTTGTGGTCCAGGCGGGAGAACACCTCGCCAATGGCGGTAGAGTTGGAGATCATGCACACGGCGCGCTGCACCTTGGCCAAGTCGCCACCAGGCACCACGGTGGGGGGCTGGTAGTTGATGCCACACTTGAAGCCAGTGGGGCACCAGTCCACAAACTGGATGGTGCGCTTGGTCTTGATGGTGGCAACGGCAGCATTCACATCCTTGGGCACCACGTCGCCACGGTACATCATGCAGCAGGCCTGCAGTGCACACCACCAGGCACCTCTTTGGTTGCAGGCTGTCGTTGGGAACATAACAGAACAGTCAACCTGCTGCTGGGTGCACGCATGTGTAAGGGTTACCTCCTGCCACAGGAGCCCGGCCACTCACCATGTACTTGCCATGGCGGGGGTCGCACTTGACCATCATGCTGGCAGGCTCAAACACTGCGTTGGTGATCTCAGCCACGGACAGCTGCTCGTGGTAGGCCTTCTCAGCGCTGATGATGGGGGCGTAGGAAGACAGCACAAAGTGGATGCGGGGGTAAGGCACCAGGTTGGTCTGGAACTCAGTGATGTCCACGTTCAGGGCGCCATCAAAGCGCAGGGAGGCAGTCAAGGAGGAGATGACTTGGGCGATCAGGCGGTTCAGGTTGGTGTAGGTGGGGCGCTCAATGTCCAGGGAGCGGCGGCAGATGTCATAGATGGCCTCATTGTCCAGCATGATGGCCACGTCAGTGTGTTCCAGCAGGGAGTGGGTGGACAGCACGGAGTTGTAGGGCTCCACCACGGCGTTGGACACCTGAGGCAAGCAGGCGAGCAGGCAAGCTTGGTGGCCCCGAACAATGAACAGGATCTATACTCTGGTGCAAGGAATCATGGTAGGGTGGTGCTGCGTAAATGGTAGGGGTCAGCACTGACCTGGGGGGAGGGGTAGATGGTGAAGCCCAGCTTGGACTTCTTCCCGTAGTCCACACTCAGCCGCTCCAGCAGCAGGGAGCCAAGGCCAGAGCCGGTACCACCACCCACAGCATTGAACACCAGGAAGCCCTGCAGGCCTGTGCAGTTGTCAGTCAGCTTGCGGATGCGGTCCAGGGCCAGGTCCACGATCTCCTTGCCAATGGTGTAGTGACCGCGAGCAAAGTTGTTGGCAGCGTCCTCCTTGCCGGAGATCAGCTGCTCAGGGTGGAACAGCTGGCGGTAGGTACCGGTGCGGACCTCATCCACCACAGTGGGCTCCAGGTCCAGGAAGATGGCACGGGGCACGTGCTTGCCAGCACCAGTCTCACTGAAGAAGGTGTTGAAAGCATCATCGCCACCACCAATGGTCTTGTCACTGGGCATCTGACCATCAGGCTGGATGCCGTGCTCCAAGCAGTAAAGCTCCCAGCAGGCATTGCCGACCTGCAGAGTTTACAGGAGGTAGGAGAGTCAAAGCATGTCTGTGATGCCATTCGAGACACACGCTGATCGTAGACGCTCGTCTACTGTTGCACGCGAGCGGGATTCAAATGCAGCAGTCTCTGTGCGCGTGCATGTCCTGATGTCGAAAGCTTACCTGTACACCGGCTTGGCCCAAGTGGATTGAAATGGCCTCGCGCATCTTTAAGGGTGCTGTTTAAACTGCGAGCGCGAGCATTCGAGGCAAGTCAACCAGCAAGTCGTGATCACTGGCGACATATGGGATGTCGTAGTGGGTATGTAGGGCGAAGCTGGAGGGCCAACAGCTGGGCATGGCAATCTAAGCTTGTACTCACGAGAGAGAATAAACGGGGAATGGGTTGTATGCCGGTGCTGTTCTGGACGAGCGAGGCAGACAAGTATGCTTGCTATCGAAACCGGGCGCTTTGTAGCCCGCATGTCACACAGTGACCATCAATTCAACCAAAACGAATCATCGCGGGTAGCATACAGCTGAGGTTGTCTAGTCCACAAACAGCGTGGTTGCCAAAACTGAGCAAGCCGCTGCATGCTCCACTGCCACCATGTGCTCGTACCCCACCTAGCTCTGGACAGCGGGGAGCCCATCAACAAGGCACTTCCGCAGAGTTGCCGAGGTGTATTGTGGGGAACCGCACTGCCTAGTGCCACTACAGGCCTGCCAGCTTGTCAGTTGCTTGTGCGTGAAAGGCCTGCTTGACGATGGAAGGAAAGGCCCAGTACATCTCTGGATGAAGCACAGCCTCATGCTGCTCCACAATGTCCGTCCCAAGCACCACCACAACCAACAATGCAGCAGCACCTCCCCCACCAGCAGTGGGCCCCCTTACTCACACGACACGAAGGAGAGCATGGCAGTCTCGCTTGCCTGCAGCCAACATGACATGTGGCAAGTGGACCTATGATCACACACCATGCGGCCAGCATCCCAGGTCTGCTGTGGTCCTAGCTTGTGGTCCTAGCTTTGTTGGCAGTGATGAGGTGTGGAGGGTGCATGGTAGGCTGACAACTCACCTAGGGACAGCGTCGCGCCATGACAGCATACAGCCTGAACCTCTGGTTGGCCCGCATCTCAGCCCACATGGGCCCCAAGGAACCCTCATGCACTACAGCTGCATGGTAGTCTGTGTAGCCCTGCCAATAGACACCGCGGGGCTGGCCTTTGATAGGCTGTCCCACTGTGGCTTGAGCTTGCATTGCGAATTGAATGTCACCTGCTTATTTGCGCTGATGCCACTGTCACGGGCGAGCTTGCAGTGGTAGATGCACCTGATGCTGTTGTCTGGGTTGCACTGGTCGGTGACCACACATGCTATGTTTGTGGCACCTGGGCCGCAGCCTAGGCACATGAGCCCCCTCCCTGGCTTAAGGGCTCACTGCTCCCCGCTCTGCACCCATCCTGGGCAGGTCCTCCCTGCGCATGGGGCTGGTGAGGGGGGCCAGGGGGTGTAGGGACACGGGCCAGGTGGCTGTCTTTGGGCATGGTGGTGTCAGCCTGCTGCCGGAGTGTACTCAAGCCTGAGGTCTGCAGTGCACATCAATTCACCTTGCACATTGATTCACCTTGCAAATCGACAGGCCTGCACCAGGGGAGGGCGTGATGAGACTCTGGCTTGGAGTTTTGTAATATCGGCGACCTATCTCATGGCACCATGCACATGAGACATGAAGGGAATCCCTTCAAGGGAATCCCTTCAAGGCCAGGACCTGGCCGGGAATCCCGTCAAGGGATGCGCACAAGTCAGATCATGTAGTGCCTGATGTCTCACTCCTAGTGGGTCACAACCTCATACTCTTGCCTTGCGCCTGCCATGCATGCAAAGCTACAGGAACAAGCCTGACAAAGCGCGACGCCGCGCCACATCCATAAGCATGGCACACGCATGAACGCCTTGCAATAACTATTCTGCTGCGCTATGCTGCGTCCTGGTTAAATGCTGCAAAAGCTGCCAGAAACACAGGGACTCGCCGCTGCTGTTGTGGCCGCTGCTATCCACATACTCGTCGTCCTCCAGATAGCGTCGTGTGGCAGTGTCTTACATAGTGTAAAATCCTCCAACTCCTTCCCACGGGCCTCTTCAACAGAACAGAAGCTCAGCTTAAAAGTAAACAACCCACAACTTGTCACACGCACGTTGACACCTGACAGTACTTCTGGCTCGATAGCAGGCGCAGTTCAACCACTGATGTCGCTACATACCACTAGAACAATCGGTTGTGAGCAGCTGAGGTGTGTCCACGATTGCTTGCGCCGGCATGGCCTGAAATGCAAAAGTTAACGCGCCGCTTGCTAGGAGACGCGCATTGATTCGCAGCTGCCAATGTGATGATCGCTATCTAAAAAAGCGGTGCAGTGTTGTGGGTATACTTGCATCAAGATTACGGGGCTGGCGGTGAGGCACCTCCACGCGGTGGCCCTGGTAACAATCCGCGTTGACTTCGGTCGCACGGATTGGCTAAGCTACCTCACCACCGCACCCAGCGGTATATAAATTGGGATGCAACGGGACAGCCTTCCCAGGCTTGAACGGGCACCGCTTTGTCCAGCGGAATACAAATGAGGTCCGGGTGCCGCACACGACCGCTGCGGGTCATCGAGCTGTTGTGGAGTTGCTGGCGTCGTCAAGGAGGGAGCAGAGCAACCTAAATGCGGGACGTTGGCTGACAGCTGAAGTTTGGACTTTTGGAGCCTGAACTTCAGCTTTTAGCGCGACATCCGGCGGACAAGGCTGGAATTGCTCTCGTCAACGAGGAGAAGAGATAGGTCCAGCTGCCGAGTGCACTGGTCTTTGCTCCTCTCATGCCTCTTTGTTTGCCTTGGGTGCTAGCTGTGGTCTGTGGCTACAGCTAGGGCAGCTTGGTGGGGACATGTCCAGCCTGTGTCCAACGTTTGGAGGTGGGAGCAGGCCGCGCCACAGGCGGAAGCTCCTCCCTTAATGCACGCCGGTTTTTACCGGAGTAGTTTTCTTTCTTTCTTTGCATCAAGATTACCTACCCCATGTTGGGGCCTGTTAGTTGGGACCAACTGAGTTTGGCATGGAATTTACGGGGAAGGACACACGAGCACGAAGAAATCGACTGGGCTGCTTATCTTATCATGCCTGGCTTGGTATGCTCGCAGTTCTGCAATGCTTGACCGGCACGGGGTAAGGCACCATCCAAAACAAAGCTAGAGAAACGGCAGAGCACGCTGAGTCCGAATAAACTTGATGGTGTTACAAAGTTACCAATGTTTCAGCAATTCAGCACCAGCACAGAACTAGCACCTCCTCCACCAAAACACTGATTAGACAGCCTCACTGCAGGCTAGGATACAGATGCTTGCGTTCAGATTCATGTTCAGCTTGCCACGGCTGTCTTATATAGCTCCCCCAGCTGTGGGCCTGAGCGTCATGTTTAGTACTCTGCGCGGCAAGCAAGGATCACACATGCGTCAGCACTAGCAAAACAGATGCAGACAGGAGCATGGTGCATACACATGACAGACATGTTGCAGCAGTGCATGGATGACAGGCTGCATAGGTGCCAGCCTCGTCCTTGACTCACCCTCGCCCTCGCCCTCTCCAGCGCCCTCAGCAGACTCGGCGCCGACCTCCTCAAAGTCCTTCTCCAGGGCCGCCAGGTCCTCTCGGGCCTCAGAGAACTCGCCCTCCTCCATGCCCTCGCCCACATACCAGTGCACAAAGGCACGCTTGGCATACATCAGGTCGAACTTGTGGTCCAGGCGGGAGAACACCTCGCCAATGGCGGTAGAGTTGGAGATCATGCACACGGCGCGCTGCACCTTGGCCAAGTCGCCACCAGGCACCACGGTGGGGGGCTGGTAGTTGATGCCACACTTGAAGCCAGTGGGGCACCAGTCCACAAACTGGATGGTGCGCTTGGTCTTGATGGTGGCAACGGCAGCATTCACATCCTTGGGCACCACGTCACCACGGTACATCATGCAGCAGGCCTGCAGTGCACACCACCAGGCACCTCTTTGGTTGCAGGCTGTCGTTGGGAACATAACAGAACAGTCAGCCTGCTGCTGGGTGCACGCATGTGTAAGGGTTACCTCCTGCCACAGGAGCCCGGCCACTCACCATGTACTTGCCATGGCGGGGGTCGCACTTGACCATCATGCTGGCAGGCTCAAACACTGCGTTGGTGATCTCAGCCACGGACAGCTGCTCGTGGTAGGCCTTCTCAGCGCTGATGATGGGGGCGTAGGAAGACAGCACAAAGTGGATGCGGGGGTAAGGCACCAGGTTGGTCTGGAACTCAGTGATGTCCACGTTCAGGGCGCCATCAAAGCGCAGGGAGGCAGTCAAGGAGGAGATGACTTGGGCGATCAGGCGGTTCAGGTTGGTGTAGGTGGGGCGCTCAATGTCCAGGGAGCGGCGGCAGATGTCATAGATGGCCTCATTGTCCAGCATGATGGCCACGTCAGTGTGTTCCAGCAGGGAGTGGGTGGACAGCACGGAGTTGTAGGGCTCCACCACGGCGTTGGACACCTGAGGCAAGCAGGCGAGCAGGCAAGCTTGGTGGCCCCGAACAATGAACAGGATTTATACTCTGGTGCAAGGAATCATGGTAGGGTGGTGCTGCGTAAATGGTAGGGGTCAGCACTGACCTGGGGGGAGGGGTAGATGGTGAAGCCCAGCTTGGACTTCTTCCCGTAGTCCACACTCAGCCGCTCCAGCAGCAGGGAGCCAAGGCCAGAGCCGGTACCACCACCCACAGCATTGAACACCAGGAAGCCCTGCAGGCCTGTGCAGTTGTCAGCCAGCTTGCGGATGCGGTCCAGGGCCAGGTCCACGATCTCCTTGCCAATGGTGTAGTGACCGCGAGCAAAGTTGTTGGCAGCGTCCTCCTTGCCGGAGATCAGCTGCTCAGGGTGGAACAGCTGGCGGTAGGTACCGGTGCGGACCTCATCCACCACAGTGGGCTCCAGGTCCAGGAAGATGGCACGGGGCACGTGCTTGCCAGCACCAGTCTCACTGAAGAAGGTGTTGAAAGCATCATCGCCACCACCAATGGTCTTGTCACTGGGCATCTGACCATCAGGCTGGATGCCGTGCTCCAAGCAGTAAAGCTCCCAGCAGGCATTGCCGACCTGCAGAGTTTAGAGGAGGTAGGAGAGTCAAAGCATGTCTGTGATGCCATTCGAGACACACGCTGATCGTAGACGCTCGTCTACTGTTGCACGCGAGCGGGATTCAAATGCAGCAGTCTCTGTGCGCGTGCATGTCCTGATGTCGAAAGCTTACCTGTACACCGGCTTGGCCCAAGTGGATTGAAATGGCCTCGCGCATCTTTAAGGGTGCTGTTTAAACTGCGAGCGCGAGCATTCGAGGCAAGTCAACCAGCAAGTCGTGATCACTGGCGACATATGGGATGTCGAAGTGGGTATGTAGGGCGAAGCTGGAGGGCCAACAGCTGGGCATGGCAATCTAAGCTTGTACTCACGAGAGAGAATAAACGGGGAATGGGTTGTATGCCGGTGCTGTTCTGGACGAGCGAGGCAGACAAGTATGCTTGCTATCGAAACCGGGCGCTTTGTAGCCCGCATGTCACACAGTGACCATCAATTCAACCAAAACGAATCATCGCGGGTAGCATACAGCTGAGGTTGTCTAGTCCACAAACAGCGTGGTTGCCAAAACTGAGCAAGCCGCTGCATGCTCCACTGCCACCATGTGCTCGTACCCCACCTAGCTCTGGACAGCGGGGAGCCCATCAACAAGGCACTTCCGCAGAGTTGCCGAGGTGTATTGTGGGGAACCGCACTGCCTAGTGCCACTACAGGCCTGCCAGCTTGTCAGTTGCTTGTGCGTGAAAGGCCTGCTTGACGATGGAAGGAAAGGCCCAGTACATCTCTGGATGAAGCACAGCCTCATGCTGCTCCACAATGTCCGTCCCAAGCACCACCACAACCAGCAATGCAGCAGCACCTCCCCCACCAGCAGTGGGCCCCCTTACTCACACGACACGAAGGAGAGCATGGCAGTCTCGCTTGCCTGCAGCCAACATGACATGTGGCAAGTGGACCTATGATCACACACCATGCGGCCAGCATCCCAGGTCTGCTGTGGTCCTAGCTTGTGGTCCTAGCTTTGTTGGCAGTGATGAGGTGTGGAGGGTGCATGGTAGGCTGACAACTCACCTAGGGACAGCGTCGCGCCATGACAGCATACAGCCTGAACCTCTGGTTGGCCCGCATCTCAGCCCACATGGGCCCCAAGGAACCCTCATGCAATACAGCTGCATGGTAGTCTGTGTAGCCCTGCCAATAGACACCGCGGGGCTGGCCTTTGATAGGCTGTCCCACTGTGGCTTGAGCTTGCATTGCGAATTGAATGTCACCTGCTTATTTGCGCTGATGCCACTGTCACGGGCGAGCTTGCAGTGGTAGATGCACCTGATGCTGTTGTCTGGGTTGCACTGGTCGGTGACCACACATGCTATGTTTGTGGCACCTGGGCCGCAGCCTAGGCACATGAGCCCCCTCCCTGGCTTAAGGGCTCACTGCTCCCCGCTCTGCACCCATCCTGGGCAGGTCCTCCCTGCGCATGGGGCTGGTGAGGGGGGCCAGGGGGTGTAGGGACACGGGCCAGGTGGCTGTCTTTGGGCATGGTGGTGTCAGCCTGCTGCCGGAGTGTACTCAAGCCTGAGGTCTGCAGTGCACATCAATTCACCTTGCACATTAATTCACCTTGCAAATCGACAGGCCTGCACCAGGGGAGGGCGTGGTGAGACTCTGGCTTGGAGTTTTGTAATATCGGCGACCTATCTCATGGCACCATGCACATGAGACATGAAGGGAATCCCTTCAAGGGAATCCCTTCAAGGCCAGGACCTGGCCGGGAATCCCGTCAAGGGATGCGCACAAGTCAGATCATGTAGTGCCTGATGTCTCACTCCTAGTGGGTCACAACCTCATACTCTTGCCTTGCGCCTGCCATGCATGCAAAGCTACAGGAACAAGCCTGACAAAGCGCGACGCCGCGCCACATCCATAAGCATGGCACACGCATGAACGCCTTGCAATAACTATTCTGCTGCGCTATGCTGCGTCCTGGTTAAATGCTGCCAGAAACACAGGGACTCGCCGCTGCTGTTGTGGCCGCTGCTATCCACATACTCGTCGTCCTCCAGATAGCGTCGTGTGGCAGTGTCTTACATAGTGTAAAATCCTCCAGCTCCTTCCCACGGGCCTCTTCAACAGAACAGAAGCTCAGCTTAAAAGTAAACAACCCACAACTTGTCACACGCACGTTGACACCTGACAGTACTTCTGGCTCGATAGCAGGCGCAGTTCAACCACTGATGTCGCTACATACCACTAGAACAATCGGTTGTGAGCAGCTGAGGTGTGTCCGCGATTGCTTGCGCCGGCATGGCCTGAAATGCAAAAGTTAACGCGCCGCTTGCTAGGAGACGCGCATTGATTCGCAGCTGCCAATGTGATGATCGCTATCTAAAAAGCGGTGCAGTGTTGTGGGTATACTTGCATCAAGATTACCTACCCCATGTTGGGGCCTGTTAATTGGGACCAACTGAGTTTGGCATGGAATTTACGGGGAAGGACACACGAGCACGAAGAAATCGACTGGGCTGCTTATCTTATCATGCCTGGCTTGGTATGCTCGCAGTTCTGCAATGCTTGACCGGCACGGGGTAAGGCACCATCCAAAACAAAGCTAGAGAAACGGCAGAGCACGCTGAGTCCGAATAAACTTGATGGTGTTACAAAGTTACCAATGTTTCAGCAATTCAGCACCAGCACAGAACTAGCACCTCCTCCACCAAAACACTGATTAGACAGCCTCACTGCAGGCTAGGATACAGATGCTTGCGTTCAGATTCATGTTCAGCTTGCCACGGCTGTCTTATATAGCTCCCCCAGCTGTGGGCCTGAGCGTCATGTTTAGTACTCTGCGCGGCAAGCAAGGATCACACATGCGTCAGCACTAGCAAAACAGATGCAGACAGGAGCATGGTGCATACACATGACAGACATGTTGCAGCAGTGCATGGATGACAGGCTGCATAGGTGCCAGCCTCGTCCTTGACTCACCCTCGCCCTCGCCCTCTCCAGCGCCCTCAGCAGACTCGGCGCCGACCTCCTCAAAGTCCTTCTCCAGGGCCGCCAGGTCCTCTCGGGCCTCAGAGAACTCGCCCTCCTCCATGCCCTCGCCCACATACCAGTGCACAAAGGCACGCTTGGCATACATCAGGTCGAACTTGTGGTCCAGGCGGGAGAACACCTCGCCAATGGCGGTAGAGTTGGAGATCATGCACACGGCGCGCTGCACCTTGGCCAAGTCGCCACCAGGCACCACGGTGGGGGGCTGGTAGTTGATGCCACACTTGAAGCCAGTGGGGCACCAGTCCACAAACTGGATGGTGCGCTTGGTCTTGATGGTGGCAACGGCAGCATTCACATCCTTGGGCACCACGTCACCACGGTACATCATGCAGCAGGCCTGCAGTGCACACCACCAGGCACCTCTTTGGTTGCAGGCTGTCGTTGGGAACATAACAGAACAGTCAGCCTGCTGCTGGGTGCACGCATGTGTAAGGGTTACCTCCTGCCACAGGAGCCCGGCCACTCACCATGTACTTGCCATGGCGGGGGTCGCACTTGACCATCATGCTGGCAGGCTCAAACACTGCGTTGGTGATCTCAGCCACGGACAGCTGCTCGTGGTAGGCCTTCTCAGCGCTGATGATGGGGGCGTAGGAAGACAGCACAAAGTGGATGCGGGGGTAAGGCACCAGGTTGGTCTGGAACTCAGTGATGTCCACGTTCAGGGCGCCATCAAAGCGCAGGGAGGCAGTCAAGGAGGAGATGACTTGGGCGATCAGGCGGTTCAGGTTGGTGTAGGTGGGGCGCTCAATGTCCAGGGAGCGGCGGCAGATGTCATAGATGGCCTCATTGTCCAGCATGATGGCCACGTCAGTGTGTTCCAGCAGGGAGTGGGTGGACAGCACGGAGTTGTAGGGCTCCACCACGGCGTTGGACACCTGAGGCAAGCAGGCGAGCAGGCAAGCTTGGTGGCCCCGAACAATGAACAGGATTTATACTCTGGTGCAAGGAATCATGGTAGGGTGGTGCTGCGTAAATGGTAGGGGTCAGCACTGACCTGGGGGGAGGGGTAGATGGTGAAGCCCAGCTTGGACTTCTTCCCGTAGTCCACACTCAGCCGCTCCAGCAGCAGGGAGCCAAGGCCAGAGCCGGTACCACCACCCACAGCATTGAACACCAGGAAGCCCTGCAGGCCTGTGCAGTTGTCAGCCAGCTTGCGGATGCGGTCCAGGGCCAGGTCCACGATCTCCTTGCCAATGGTGTAGTGACCGCGAGCAAAGTTGTTGGCAGCGTCCTCCTTGCCGGAGATCAGCTGCTCAGGGTGGAACAGCTGGCGGTAGGTACCGGTGCGGACCTCATCCACCACAGTGGGCTCCAGGTCCAGGAAGATGGCACGGGGCACGTGCTTGCCAGCACCAGTCTCACTGAAGAAGGTGTTGAAAGCATCATCGCCACCACCAATGGTCTTGTCACTGGGCATCTGACCATCAGGCTGGATGCCGTGCTCCAAGCAGTAAAGCTCCCAGCAGGCATTGCCGACCTGCAGAGTTTAGAGGAGGTAGGAGAGTCAAAGCATGTCTGTGATGCCATTCGAGACACACGCTGATCGTAGACGCTCGTCTACTGTTGCACGCGAGCGGGATTCAAATGCAGCAGTCTCTGTGCGCGTGCATGTCCTGATGTCGAAAGCTTACCTGTACACCGGCTTGGCCCAAGTGGATTGAAATGGCCTCGCGCATCTTTAAGGGTGCTGTTTAAACTGCGAGCGCGAGCATTCGAGGCAAGTCAACCAGCAAGTCGTGATCACTGGCGACATATGGGATGTCGAAGTGGGTATGTAGGGCGAAGCTGGAGGGCCAACAGCTGGGCATGGCAGCCTAAGCTTGTACTCACGAGAGAGAATAAACGGGGAATGGGTTGTATGCCGGTGCTGTTCTGGACGAGCGAGGCAGACAAGTATGCTTGCTATCGAAACCGGGCGCTTTGTAGCCCGCATGTCACACAGTGACCATCAATTCAACCAAAACGAATCATCGCGGGTAGCATACAGCTGAGGTTGTCTAGTCCACAAACAGCGTGGTTGCCAAAACTGAGCAAGCCGCTGCATGCTCCACTGCCACCATGTGCTCGTACCCCACCTAGCTCTGGACAGCGGGGAGCCCATCAACAAGGCACTTCTGCAGAGTTGCCGAGGTGTATTGTGGGGAACCGCACTGCCTAGTGTCACTACAGGCCTGCCAGCTTGTCAGTTGCTTGTGCGTGAAAGGCCTGCTTGACGATGGAAGGAAAGGCCCAGTACATCTCTGGATGAAGCACAGCCTCATGCTGCTCCACAATGTCCGTCCCAAGCACCACCACAACCAGCAATGCAGCAGCACCTCCCCCACCAGCAGTGGGCCCCCTTACTCACACGACACGAAGGAGAGCATGGCAGTCTCGCTTGCCTGCAGCCAACATGACATGTGGCAAGTGGACCTATGATCACACACCATGCGGCCAGCATCCCAGGTCTGTTGTGGTCCTAGCTTGTGGTCCTAGCTTTGTTGGCAGTGATGAGGTGTGGAGGGTGCTTGGTAGGCTGACAACTCACCTAGGCACAGCGTCGCGCCATGACAGCATACAGCCTGAACCTCTGGTTGGCCCGCATCTCAGCCCACATGGGCCCCAAGGAACCCTCATGCAATACAGCTGCATGGTAGTCTATGTAGCCCTGCCAATTGACACCACGGGGCTGGCCTTTGATAGGCTGTCCCACTGTGGCTTGAGCTTGCATTGCGAATTGAATGTCACCTGCTTGTTTGCGCTGATGCCACTGTCACGGGCGAGCTTGCAGTGACTTTGGCAGATGTGTGGACAGCGACTACAACGCAACCCTCAGCGCTATCAGAAGGAGCCCAGCAGCCTGAAGCACAGTAGCATGTGTGCACCAGGCAATGTCTAAGCTGTTGCTTACATCAGAGCATGTGTTCCATGCCAACATCTATCGCCCCACCCTCGTAAGGGGGTGGGGGTTGGTCCGGATCACAGAAAACGTAGCCCTAGTTGGAACGGTATGGGCTGTCAAGTAGCAGTGTCAGGGGCTAGTTGGGCACCGCTACTGTCAGCATGGTGTTGAAGCTCTGCCATCTCTAGTTTCTCTGATCATACAGTTCAGGTTCGCCCCATTGACACGTGATAGCATAGTTCATGACACAAGAGTGAGAACAGAGAGCGGTGAGAACAGAGAGCGTGAGTAGAGGCAAAGACCCACGAACGACTGCTGATACCCGTCACCAAATGGCGGCGGCCTTCAGTGCAGGCGGTGAGCTGTGAAGACCCTCCAGGCTTAGTGCCAGTGATTACAGCTGGCTGCTGGTCGGTGTTACAGTATACCAAGGGGTCTTCAAAGCTGCCGCCGCAGCATCCCAAACACTACAAATACCCACAATCCATGCAAGCATGCAAGTTAACTTATTCAAACATATGCAAGCCGCCACTAACCACTTCTGCCATGTCATCAGATCAGCCATACAAGCTTCCATGTTGTTGTGATGTTCAACCGCTTGCCTAGCTTGCATGGCATATCTCATGTCACGCATTTCGCACGGTCACAATCATGGCTGTGACAGCTGACACGTGATAGCATAGTTCATGACACAAGAGTGCGCTGCGGAGGATGAAACATCCCCCCCCCAGATGCTGACATGTGCAAGACATATATGTCGCTACATGCAGCAGATGGCAAGCAGACGAGGCAGCTAAACTGATGAAGTGATGAGTACGTTGATTGTGGTGATGATGTGATTGATGGTTGTGATGCAACAAATCTCAAGACGTTAAGTCCTGACTACCCCCCCCCCCCCCCCCCCCCAAGACACAATTCTCTCACTTGGCGGCGGCCAAGGTTCTATAACCTGTGGCATGCATGCCTCCAGGCCGGACCCATGCGGTAAAACCGCGAAAACCCTACATGGATCCTGTGGCTCATTCTACGTGAGCCACTGGCCATCACCATGACATGGTGCTCACCCGCCAGCGTCGTGCCTGATGCATCCTACGCGCGGCAGCGGGTCGGCCGTAATGAAGCTTTCCTACCCTAGTTGTCCATAACCATGCTAACATGTGGAACATGTCAAAAGTAGGCTGAAACTGCTGTGGTGAATATGTTGTTGTGAACCATGAACTATGCATGAGTGATGTTGATGACCGGCAAAACGCTGAACAAGAGTGACATGATGGTACGTGTATGGTCTCAAATGAGCCAGATGTAGCTGATGCAAAGGGAGATTTAGGTAAGGTGACAACTGTGATAGCTGTGCGAGAGTAGCAGCAAGTGTGTACTGAGTGAGATAAGATGTGGCGCATGATACCGGCAAGACATTTCAGCAATGTGATAGGACAGCAAAGAGCGATAGGACAACAGTGTGGCAAGTGTGATATGCATGTGACCCTGACCTACCAACCCTCCCCCCATCCCTACCCATCACCAACCCATTGAAGCACTAGAGCTGCAGATAAGCGCCCATCACTGGCAACTTGAGCAGCTGCTGCCGCTGAGCGCTTGATGAGAACACCATGATCCATCCCAACCTTGACCCCAGGCTTGGACATGTGACGTAGAGTAGACGCTCCGCTGCCTTGAGCTGCTGGAGCCAGCGGAAACGAGCAGGTGGTGCATCTGAGAGGTAGGCATGGGGCACCAACATGCACACTATGGAATGAGCATAGATGACGGCCAGCGGTAGCAGCAGATCCAAGATGGTAGGATCAGGGCAGCTGATGATAGCGTCAATGGGCTGTCGCTGCAACTGTGCACGGTAGGCAGTAGGGGAGAGAGAGAGGTGCGGTTGTGCTGACAATGGCTGCAATTCAAGCCCCGATGTGATGATGGGTGTGGTGGTGCATGGATCCAGCAGGCTGTGCATGAGGCCCAGGTTGATCACTGTGCTAGCCACACGCAGCTCTTGAGGTGTGATGCTGGTGGGTTGCATGAGCTGGTAGCCCTGAGCAATGGCGGCAGCGACACTAGGGTGCCAGGATCCAGGCAAGAGGCAATGAAGCGCAGCGAGCACGCCGGCAGTGCTGCTGAGCAGCCAGTGGTCTGGCAGAGTGGCGGCTGTGACAGTGCTTGCTGCTAGGTGCCTAGGCAGCTCTGAGCCCTGGGGCATCAGCCAACCCTTGCGCAACAGGACAGCATGCTGCAGGTCGTCAATGGTGCTGCCATCCTGGAATGTGATGCGAAAGTACTTAGGCCTGCACTCATCGCCCTTATAGGTGACGACGCCCCAGCGCTCGGGCGCTGCCTTGTTGGCTGGGCAATGCACCACACGCCCATGCAGCTCCCGGGCAGCCTTGATCTTGCTGAGCACAGCTTTGGAGAGAAAAGGATCCTGCAGCGGTAGAGGTGCTGGCGCAGCGAGCAATTGCCTGTCCCTAACCTCCCCCAAGGTCACTCCAGCCCCCACGCAACGCGGGCACAGCCAGTCACCCTCGGGCACCGCATCGAGAGCAGGTGTGAGACAGTAGGTGTGCCAGCCAGTGCCGCAGCCATCGCACAGCAGCATGACTGCCTCATCACCCGTGAAGCGGCACACTTCGCACGGGTGATCAATGTGAGGGCGTGCCAGACCGACATCAATGGTGCCATCCAGGTCAAGCAGGTGGCAAGGAGATAGGTTGGAGATGTGCTCATTGAACTGGGTGCCACACTTGCCCGTGAGCACTGCCACCCCGCTGTCCTTGACTACCACCACCCGATAGATCTCTGGGCGTGCCTCTAGCTGCAGCATGTTGTGCTTGGCAGCAAGGCGGAGATAGACAAAGTCACCTGGTTTGAAGGAGCGGGCTGCTGGCTGATAGCTGCCGGAGCGAGTCATGGCATACCTCAGCTGGTCCCGGTGCTGAGCTACAGCCTGGTTGCCCATGGCGATGACCATGTTGTCGGTGACAGCGGCTGCACGTTGCATCACCAGCTCTGCAGCCAGCTCTGGGTCGTCAAAGTTGATGGGCTGGTCCACCCGCTCAGCTATAGCTGGGGGTACCACAGGCTTGCGCGCAAACAACAGCTCGTAGGGTGTCATGCGGGTGCTCTCCTGGGTAGAGCACCTGTACCCCAAAGCAATCATAGGCAGGGCATCATCCCACTGGTCAGTGACACGGTTGCTGGTGCAGTGCTTGCGCAGGCATGCCTTGACAGTCTGAAGAAGAAGAAGAAGAAGACTACGCCGGTATTCACCGGCGTGCATTAAGGGAGGAGCTACCGCCTGGGGCGCGGCCTGCTCCCACCGTCGAGAAGCAATAGACCCCCTACCCCCCCCCCCCATTTAGTAGCTCGTAGCCTGTAGCTGTTCTTGGCAATGGAGTGGGCTGCCTCTACCGCATGTCTCGTGAGCTTGTTTAGTAGCTTGATGACGTTGTTTTGGGTGACCCCAAGGGCCAAAAGGTGTTGGCGCGTGTGTGTTTCATATGTAATGCCGCCTATACCTAGTAGGATGGGTCGGATCTCGACCGTGTGGCCTTCCTTGCGGATGGTGTGTGCCAGTTTCGTGTGTTGGTTGAGAGCTTTGTCCAGTTGTTCTGCCCATCTGGAGTCCGCACAGTATTTGATTTCTATGATAGTGACCCGTTTGATGGCTTTGCCACGTTTGCCCGTCTTCTGTAGGGGCGTCACCATGAGGATGTCTGGTCTGGTGGTATTTTTGGTCGTTGCTGTCCTGAGGCCAAGTGCCCGTAGTGTTGTGTGTAGTGTGTCGTTAGGGAGGTCGAGGTTGTCTTTTGCACCCTTCTCCCAGCTGCCGGTGTCCGCAAACCGGATGCACCCGCCGAGGGTTCCTTTGCTGATGGCTTTGGCGATAAGGCGGCCGGCCCCGTTGTGCCTTTCTTGCACAAGTGGTAGGGTCGCGCTACAGCCCGAGAGGAGGTGTGTGGCACTGTCAGCCTCCCCACAGAGTGGGCAGCGGTCGTCTGCCGCCTTTTTCCAGCGCATAGCCAGCTTTTGGTTGTAGAGCCCTCCGGTTCGGTAGAGTAAGGCGGTTCTTTGCGCAGGGATGGAGATGTTCGTGTCGGTCATCACTCTTTCGGCCGCTCCCTTTGCCGCAGCTTTGGTGATATCTTGGGTCATCTGATAGTAAATGCTGTCTTGGTTGGCGAGGCCTAACTTGTGCCTGCTGTGCATGTGTGCTCGCACGCTATGGCGGCAGTCCGGCAGTGGGGCGAGGATTTCGCCGTCGGTCCCGTTGCTTAGCCATATGCCCCTCTCTTTACGTGTTGTCGGGTGGTGCCCTTGTGTGTTGGCTTGTTCCGGGTGTAACGCTGCGTGCTTAGCAAGGGCATCTGCGCCTTCGTTTCCGATGACGCCCGAGTGGGCCTTGACTTTGAAGAATTGGATCGTGTCGGGGCTGTCGACGATGAGGGTGGCGATGTCTGTCAGGATGTCGTTATGTCTATGATTGATGAGGGACATAGGGTTAGCGAGAGCTCGGCGGATCTGATAGAGGGAGCAGAGGCTGTCGGTGGCGATGCGTCTGGCTCCCGCTTTGAGTGCCGCGTGTATCGCTGTGAGTTCTGCTTTGTTGATGGTGTTGTTCTCTGGGTCGTTCAGTGCAATGGTAATCAGGGCGTTGTTTTCTGGAATATAGACCCCCGCCCCGACGCGTGCCGGGGCTGGCTCGGATGTCTTAATGCAGCTCCCGTCAGTGTACGCTACAGTGGTCCATTCGGTGATGGCCATCCGTGGTAGCGTGGTAGAGTGGTGTGTGAGCTGGTGTTGGTTGCGTGAGTGCCCCGGCGTAGGTAGGGCCCTGTCTAGCGGGAGGCGGAGGTACTGTTTGTGGCCACTGGGGAGGGTGGCTGGCTGTCTTTGGTTATTGGGTCTGTGATGGAAAGGGTGTGTCTCCCGGTCCGGATGTAGGGCAGTGGCTGTGCTCGCCATCCATCCTTGCGGGTTGCCTTTGGTGGTGAGTAGTTGCCCTGCCTCATTCCATATGACGTAGACGAGGAGGGTGGCGTGTTTGCCAAGTTTGGAGCAGTTGGTATTGGTGAGAGGTATGCTGGCCAGGTGCTGGCAGTACTCTGGGTACCGTCTCAAGGTGTCAATGTACTTGGGGTAAGAGATCCCCTTTTTACCAGGGATCAACATGATGGTGGCCATGGCCTCCTCCTGGTGTGCTGAGTGTATAGCATGGTTAACGCATTTCAGGGCCACCGCATCATCGGCTGGTACGTTCCATGTGGACAGCCCAGTGTGACGTACGAGTAGGCAATTGTGGTGTGCGCCAAAGGCGGTGTCATTGATGTCGGGGCTCCAGTAGGTAGTAGTTTCTGGTCTAACTGTGAGTGGGTCCGCCCACCTCTGGACGGTACTTGTAAAGGATCGTGTGGTGTGCAAGGTGGTAAGGGCTCTGTCCTGTGCCAGTCTCATGGGGTGGCGGCTGCTCTGTGTGTCTTGTCTCCTTAGGAGGGCCACCAGTTCTGTGGCCAGGTTGCGTGTGTGTGGTGTGTGTTGTAACCAAGCGTGTAGGTGTTGGTGTTGCTGTTTGGTCAGGAGGCCTACTGTGCGACCCGACTCGTCGTGAACCGTTACGTGTTGCACTAGGTTGTGTTTGGGCATGATGGGCTCCCCCGTGCTTACGTTCATCGCGGGGGTGGTCATGTGGGGGTGCAGTTGGAGGAAGGTTTCGCATCTGCCCGTCCCGACGATGTCCGTCTGCGGGTTAATGGGGTACGTGTGGAAGGTGGCCTTCGAGTGAAGGTTGGTGCACCGGGGCAGCCAGGTGTGCGGGTCCGGTAGTCCCTGCCGGGTGTGTGTTGGCAGCTGTGTGTCAGGCCGCGCGTATCTAGCTTCGTGTATCCTCTTATTTTCCTCTTCATAGTCGCTGCGTCGCGCCAGGTAGTCCAGGTGTGCCGTGATGAGAGGTGCCGGTTCGAGGGTGGGGCGCCAATGAACTCGTATAAGGTCCGATTGCGCTGATAGACGCATAGTCGTTTTGAACTCGTTGCTGCCAAACTTGCATATTGGGCACAGCCAGTGGCTTGGTTCCTTGTGTCCCGACAGGAGGGCTTCCTCAAGGCAGGCTGGGTGGTAGGCCCTCTTGCAGTTGTGGCACATTGGGCTGTCTCCTCTTGGTAGCCAGCATAGCTCACATGTGCATACGTCTTTAGCCTCTTCCCTGCTGATGGGTTCTATGTGTGTGGGTGTGTAGCCTTCTTCTGCACATAGTGGTAATGCCCATCTATCTATGACTGTGGGCTTCCAATGCACCTTGTAGTAGTTTTCCTTGTTGATGCCGTCCCATTGCCAGCCCTCTATGCTGGTAATGGCCTCTTGGTGGCCGTACATGGCCCCTAGTATACTGCCTAGGTCCTTGGGTTTACATCGGCAGGCTTTATCCACCTTCCAGCTGGAGAGCCCTGGAAGGTCAAGGCCTACTATGCGCACGATATCCTTCGGGATTGTTTGGATCTGTCTGCCCTCAGTGTTCCGTTTCGTGCCCGCCTTGGGTCGGGTGGGCTTCGTTGGGGGCGATTGTGCTTCTTTGTTCTCTCGTCTTAGCAGCCGGGAGTTGCTCTTGATGGCCTCCTGGGCTGCGGGCGGTTGTGTTGCATGTTCGGTCACGTGCGTCGGGCTGGGCGGTTGTGTTCCCGATGTGGGCTTCTTGGCAATCACATACGCCCTGATATCAGCGTAGCGGTGCTTTGTGTCTTCTTCGACGTCGGTTGGTGCAAGCTCCGTCAAGCCCGCGGCCCATGGTTTAATAAGTCTTTGCGCAGCGGGCAGGTCGGAGGTGGTGTCTCGTTTGGCTGCGATGTCTTTCGCTTCTGTTGTGGTTGGGCATCTGTCCTGGGTCGCCATGGTCGTTAGTCTGTTGAGGGCGATATAGTGTTTTTGTTTGACCTTGTTGTGGAAGCGTTCTTTAAGCATCTTTCCTGAGATGATGTAGGTGCTGCCAGCGATGGTGTGTTGGAGCTCTGTGGCATGTCGGATGCCCAGGCTTTTGAGGCACGTCATGCAGGCACTAACTATGTCAAGTGGAAGGGCGCTAGTATTCTGTGTGATGAGTTGTCCAAGTAGTTTGGTTTCCTTAGGGTAGAGGTCTTGTCCTTCCTGTGTGGCAGTGAGTTGCGCAGTGGTAGCATGCAGGAGTTGTCTGGCGCGTAGGGTGTGTTGTAGCATAATGAGGATGCGGTGTCCATGCTTGGCAGCTTGAGCGTAGAGCCAGGTAATCTGTTTGTGTAGTATGCTTCTGGTTATGTGGGCATGTATGGTGTCTGTGGACCGGAGACTGTGTAAGAGGGCTGTAGTGTTTCTGGAATGGTACTCTTTGGCTGTTGAGCTGATGCCCAGGCCGAGCTTGTCGATGTCCTCCCTGACGACGGCATTGGTTGTGCCTAGTGGGAGTCTGAGTTTTTTCTTAACACATTGGTTGATTGCTCTGTCGTAGAGGTCTAGATCTCCTGGTGTGCATGGGACCACGCAGAAACTGTAAGCCAGACTGGGGATGATGGCTGTTTTGATGATGTGGATGGCTTGTCTCGCGCTGGCAAACGAGCGTCGTAGTCTTTCTAGCTTCTGTCTGAGTTGTGTCATCATGGCTATGTGTTGTGGTTTCCAGTTGAGCGTCATGGTAAGTAGGACACCTAGGTAAGTGAAGGGGGCGGTCGGTTGGAGGTAGGTGACAGGCTTCCCTTGTAGCTTTACGACTTGTAGTTCTCTGCGGGCTTGCTTTTCCGCTTCTGCCGTGGTGCTGCATCTGCCGGATTGGTGCGCTTTGTGGAGCGCCGCTGTGGCGATGGTTTTGCTGTGGGATATGATGAGGTGGCCCCAGTCCGAGTAGGCGGAGAGCTTGTCGGCCTGGCAGCGTAGATTGCTGATTGAGTTGCATAGGATAGCGATGTCGTCTGCATAGTCGATGCTGCCGATGGTAAATCGCCCGGCGCTGTCGTTTGTATCGGATGTGAATTTGTACCCCCTCGCTCCTACTTGGAGCCAACGCAGTAGGGGTTCGATGTAGATGAGGAATAAGAAAGGTGATAGGGAGTCGCCCTGGATGGTGCCCCGGTCAACGGGTACCGGGTCGGTGTGACCGTACGGAGTGTTGAAGCGTGTCGTTGCCCCCGTGTAGAGGTCCCGCACCGCATCTGTAGCGTCGGTGGGAAAGCCTAAGTCATGCATAATCCATAGCAGTTTGTCTTGACAAGTGGTGTTGAAGGCACTAGTGAAGTCGACCAGGAGCGCATATATATCTACTTTGGCTAGCTTGGCGTCTTCGAGGGTCATGACTAACATTTGGAGCTGTTGTGTGGTGTCCCGGTGGGAGCGGAAGCCTGCTTGGCAGTTACTTAGCATCCCATTAGCTTCAGCATACTCGCACAGCGCCCTAGTTATGAGGCTGGTCCAGAGTTTGTAGATGGTGTTGGCCAGCCCCACAGGTCTGTAGGCGTTGAGGTCTGTTTCCTGGCCCTTGTCTTTGTATAGCAGGCAGGTGTCACTGGCTTTCCATGCTGTGGGTGTGCAGCCAGTGGCCCACATGACGATAAACAGCTGGTGGATGGTGTCCCTCATCTCCCATGGCAGCATCTTGATGATCTCGTTTTCAATGCCGTCCGGGCCAGGTGCTTTGCCACCTGACAGTTTGCTGATGCATTCTTGAAATCCTGCTTTGTCCATGATGGCTGTGTGCAGCCAGTGTACATTTTGGCAGGTGTGCAACGTGAAGGGGTCGTCGGCTTTGGGGCGGGTCCAGGGATAGTTTCTGGTCTGTGTGCTAGTGTAGTGACCGGTTTTGGGAGTCGGCGGCGTGAGCTTTTGTCTGTAGGCGGTGGTGATAATTCGGTTGAGGTCGGCCGGGGCGGTGCAGATGTTCTTGGTATCGGGGTCGGCTAGTGCCTGCAGTCCTTTGTGGTCGGTGCGAGAAGGGCGTAGTATGTATTTGTTGGCTTTTTTGGGTTGGGTGCTGATGAGGTGTTGCATTCTGAGACGCGCCTGTGCAATGGCCAGTGCGGAGTCGTCGTCATCTAGTTTGTGGATTTGGTCGCGGTAGGAGTTGGTCAGCTGGGCGAGCGCGGCTTGCACGTAGTTTTCGGTTGTACCGTCGCCCTGGCGTGCTTGCACCGCCTCCCTTACCTCCGCGTTGGTCGTGTCTGTCTCTGGGAGTAGGTCATCGATAGACGGGTGGACGCCGTTTTGTTTGTATAACCTTCTAGCCCTCCGGCTGAGTTCTCTGGTGGTTTTGAGCTTTTTCCCTAGTGCCAGTCTGATCTTGCACATGCTCCTGCGTTGGTAATGCTGGCCTCCTCTGGTCAATGTCTTGGTGTTGCATGTCTGCATGGCAGTTCCTCTGCAGGTTTCCAGGAGCGTTGTGAGCATGGTGGCTGCGGTGTCGACAGCTTCTCTAGCCGGTAGGCCTGCCACTAGTGTTAGGCGTTGTGGTTGTTGTGGGTTAGCCTTGTCTAGTGTGGTCAGGAAGTGGATAGCGTCTGTGTACATGGGAGCTAGGTATGCTGTCAGGTGTGCATGTAGTTGTGGAGCGCCTGAGCTGGGTTGTTGCACTGCCAGGCGGTAGGCTTCCCTGTCATTATTGGTAATTGGGGTTGTGAGAATGGTATGGCTGTGTTTCAGGGGTTTATGTGTGGCTGCTAGTTCTATGCCCAGCCTGGTTGTGGTCAGTGTGGCGGTGAGCGGTCTGTGGTCACTAAGGTACGCTTGTGTGTCGACATGGGTGCGGTGCCCAGGTCCGTGTCTCGCATCGCGCGTCAGGATGGCGTCGATGCGGCTGTTGCAGTGTGGCTGCTGGTAGGTCCAGGCCCGGTCGCCGGAGTCAGCTTCGGACAGGCGCATCTCTGTGGCGAACTCCCTCATCATGTGGTCTTGTGGGTATTCAGTGTGTTCGGAGCGGTCCTCTGCTTTCATCGTGGCATTGATATCTCCCGCCAGGATGAGTGAGCCGGGCAGTTGTCCAGTGGCAGTCCGTATGTGCTCCTGCATCTTCTTCCTTAGCGGGATCGCGTCGTCGTTGTTCCCTGACGGCCAGTACGTGGCGACGAGTGTGAGTTCCTCGCTTTGTCGTTGGCGAAGGTTTAGGATGACGCATCGGGTGTTCACGTTCGCATCTGTGCACGGCGGCATCATGGTGGCTTGCATTTGGATAGCTAGATCGTGTCTGATGCCAATGAGGACCTCACTATGGCCTTCGTGACGGTGGACGGTGTAGTTGGGCATAACCCTCTTCAGCCAGCCAGGGCTAGAGTTGTTGCTCTTGGGTTGGGTCATAGTTTCTGTGAGGATTAAGATGTCCGGACTTTGTTTGTGCACCAGGTTAAGGACTTCGTTTCTAGATCTGTGTAGGCCTCTGACATTGAAGGTTGTGAGGGTGATGTGTTGCCTGTTGAGGGTTGCTTGGGGCAGTTCGGTTGGGGGGTTGTTGTGTTGGCTCGTACAAGGATCAGTGTCCGGCGTGGTTTGTTGTGTCGCGGCTATGTTGGGGTTGAGCCTTGTGGTGTGGGCTTCGGTTGTGGGTTTGCAGAGGTATTGGGACATGAGGGTTTGTGTGTGCGTGTCGTTGCGGTGTGCCTTGGTGGCTCGTACCCGCTTAGCTGACGGGTCAGTGTTGGTATCGACACGCGTGGTGGGTCGGTTGGTACGCGGCTTTCCTGAGGGGACTGGCGGGCGGAGGGTAACGGTGGGAATGTCCCGGCGCTGTCGCGACCGGGCAGGTTCCTCTTGTAATGGGGTGTCTTCTAATGTAGTGTTGCGCTTGGTGTCTAGTGTAGAGTTATTGTCGGCGCCAAAGGCGGTCACGGGCAGTGGGGTCACGGGCACGGGCACGGGCACGGGCACGGGCACGGGCACGGGCACGGGCACGGGCACGGGCACGGGCACGGGCACGGGCAGGGGCACGGGCACGGGCACGAGCATGGGCAGTGGGGGTACGGGCACGGGCACGGGCACGGGCACGGGCACGGGCACGGGCACGGGCACGGGCACGGGCACGGGCAGTGGGGCGAGTATCTCTGTGTGGTCGGTGGCCTCTCTTGCCTCTGTGTTGTCTGTGGTAAGATCAATCGGGTCAGTGTGATCTTGGAAGTGTGCTGCTAGTGCTGATGTGGTGGTGGCCTCCAACGGGTCCGCTATCCAGATCTCTCTCCTAATGTATCTTGTGTTTTTCACATTACCAGTGCAGATGGTGAGCAGGTTCCCTTGGAGGTGTTTCCAGTCGTTAGGTGTGGAAAGTGGCTTTGGCCTCCGGTTCAACGAGTCCAGTTGATACCAACCATGTTGCGTATGTTTGATGACAGTTGCATGGTGGTGTGATAGTAAGAGGACAGCATCCGTGTTTGTCGCGCCGGTGCTTGCGATGGTTGTGGTGATTGTTTCTGGTGTGATACTGTGGGTTGGTAGGTAGGTTGTTGCTGGGTGCAAGTATGTGCGTACCTCATGGTATTTGCGGTACAGGTAGTGGTTCAGTGTGTCGGTGGAAAACTTGCCTTTCTCGCTATAGATGTGGTCGGTTGTGAGGGTTCGGATAGCATATCCTTCTTCTCGTGCTTTTTGTGCAAGGTGTTGCAGGTGCTCTTTTAACTGCTTGCAGTGGTCAATGACAGCGTGGTAGTCTATGTATTTCTTTCCCATGGCCATGTTCAATGCATGTACTAGGCAACACTCTTCGTATTGCCCTTCCATGTACATATGAGTGGGGTGGTGGGTCGGGGTGTACGCGGGGACGGATGCTATTGGGTTGGAATCATGATCGCCTGTCTGCTCCACATGGCTGATGATGTGATGGATGCCCTTTTCCTCGCATCGGCGTATCTGCTCTCGTGAGCGGGTATTGGGCGTGATGATAAAGAGTTGGTGCATAGTCCGCTTGGTTGCAGCAGGGATGTGCGAGAGAGGTGTAGGTGTCGTTTTCATGGAGTCCAGCAAGTTCCATGTGCCGTTCATGCACTTCATGGCCATGCTGTGGCCTGGCTTTTTGCACAAAAACGTGTGTGTGCCGTACTGGCCAGCGAGGTGCCCTAGATTATCAGTGGACCAATCACTGGGTTGGTTGAGTTGGGCAATGCTTTGTACTGTAAGTCCGTAATGGGTACGTAGGTACATTTCAATGACTTCGTCGGAATAGCCATCAACGCCTCGTGCCATCAGCCATGCGCCGCGCTCAAGGTGGTCAGTTAGTTGAGGGAGCCTGGTCTCGTAAAAATTGTCTATGTCTTGCATGGTGACCCATTCATGTCCCGCAGCATTGTTCAGGGAGTAAACCTGGCATGCCGAGCTATCTTTGTCTTGCTTAAAGTGCTTGATGGTTGGGCCTGGATTAGCTTCAACATCCCCAGCGGCTAGTAACAGCCAGGCCACGTAGACAGCTCTTGCGACAGCTATGGGGTTCAAGGTGGCCCGGGCAGCAGATAGGGGGTCCACGGTGCAAGGTGTCTTTTCTGTTTCATTGCTATTCACTGCAACCTGGTAGGTGCAATAAACATGCAGCGTGCTATTGAACTGGTTGACTGTGAAAGGGTGGCTGCTGTTGGCGCCGTGTGTGGAGAGGTGAAACCTGTTGGCCAGCTTGCAGAGGGCACAAGAGGCTGCTTGAGTACCGTCTATCCCTGTCATAAGGTTGTAACATGTGGTTCTAACCGTTGCTCTGATACGGCTTAGTAATTTCTTGTGCTTCTTGAGGCAACGTTTGGAATCCTTTCTTGTTGGCTTAAGGGGGTGATTCATGCGTTGATAGAGAGTGGTAAGCAAGTGTGTGCATATCAAAATGAGCATAAGCACATTCACCAGTTTGTCTTGTTGTCTTAAGATTATCCCGATGTGTGTGGGCTGTGGTCGTTGGTGAGGAGGATATGGTTGTTGGTGGATGTCTTGCATGTCAGCATGTATGTATAACATATCTGTGTCATACGGCTGGTCATGCCAACTTGCAGCGGTCAGGGCTGGCAGGTGGTGGTGGGGCTGAGCGGCATGTAGCTTGTCAGCCTGCATGTCAACATGTGTAGCTTGCATCGCTGTGTCATACGGCTGGTCATGCCAACCTGCAACGGTCAGGGCTGGCAGGTGGTGGTGGGGCTGAGCGGCATGTAGCTTGTCGGCCTGCATGTCAACATGTGTAGCTTGCATCGCTGTGTCATATGGGTGGGCATGCCAACCTGCAGCGGTCAGGGCTGGCAGGTGGTGGTGGGGCTGAGCGGCATGTAGCTTGTCAGCCTGCATGTCAACATGTGTAGCTTGCATCGCTGTGTCATACGGCTGGTCATGCCAACCTGCAACGGTCAGGGCTGGCAGGTGGTGGTGGGGCTGAGCTGCATGTAGCTTGTCAGCCTGCATGTCAACATGTGTAGCTTGCATCGCTGTGTCATATGGGTGAGCATGCCAACCTGCAGCGGTCAGGGCTGGCAGGTGGTGGTGGGGCTGAGCGGCATGTAGCTTGTCAGCCTGCATGTCAACATGTGTAGCTTGCATCGCTGTGTCATACGGCTGGTCATGCCAACTTGCAGCGGTCAGGGCTGGCAGGTGGTGGTGGGGCTGAGCGGCATGTAGCTTGTCAGCCTGCATGTCAACATGTGTAGCTTGCATCGCTGTGTCATACGGCTGGTCATGCCAACCTGCAACGGTCAGGGCTGGCAGGTGGTGGTGGGGCTGAGCGGCATGTAGCTTGTCGGCCTGCATGTCAACATGTGTAGCTTGCATCACTGTGTCATATGGGTGGGCATGCCAACCTGCAGCGGTCAGGGCTGGCAGGTGGTGGTGGGGCTGAGCGGCATGTAGCTTGTCAGCCTGCATGTCAACATGTGTAGCTTGCATCGCTGTGTCATACGGCTGGTCATGCCAACCTGCAACGGTCAGGGCTGGCAGGTGGTGGTGGGGCTGAGCTGCATGTAGCTTGTCAGCCTGCATGTCAACATGTGTAGCTTGCATCGCTGTGTCATATGGGTGAGCATGCCAACCTGCAGCGGTCAGGGCTGGCAGGTGGTGGTGGGGCTGAGCGGCATGTAGCTTGTCAGCCGGCATGTCAACTTGGACGGTTTGCTGCTCTGTGTGAGACAGCTGGTTGTGCCTGGCTGTAGCAGCGAGGACTGTAGGGTGGTGGTGATCCTTCATGCCATTGTGTATAGCATGTAATTCTGTGTCAGGCGGCTGGATGTGCCTGCTTGTAGCAGCCAAGGCTGGTAGTTGGAGTGCACCACGTCGTTTGACGGGGCTTGTATGTGGCAGATTGCTGTTGGGAAAATCCCAGTTGTAGTGGCACAGGGCCGCAGGTTGGCATATAGCCAACGCCATGTTTGCGCGGCTTTTAAAGCCTTCTGGGCGGTGCTCAAGCTGCGGGGGGGTCTCAAAGGACCATGTCCCGATCGCAGCTCGGCACCGCCCAGCGCAGAACAGGCACAGAACAACGCATAAGACGATAAGCCACCGCCTGCTTCTACCTGCAGGCGCGTCCACCGTCATTGCTGCTGTCTGTCCACGGAGGTTACAACTCGGCTTTGGTGAATCGAAGCTCATTTGGAAGCTCTCGGCTTGCTCGTCACCGTCCTGCTAACAGGTCGTTGAGAACTGGCGTAGATGCTCCAGGAAATCGCTATCGAAATTTCAAACCGAAATTGTTCCCTTGACAGTCTGCACACATCGCTCAGACAGCCCATTGCTCTGAGGGTGGTTAGCAGAGGTGGTGCGGTGATCAATCAGGGCGCGCTGCAGCAGCTCAGCAAAGGCCCCCTGGAACTCTGTGCCACCGTCAGTGACCACTTCAGCACAAGCACCATAGCGTCCCAGCACGTGATGCGCAAATGCTGAGGCTGTGGTGACTGCTTCCTTATTGGGGATGGGGATGATCTCGACCCATTTAGACAGATGCTCAATGCAGACCATGATGTACTTGTGGCCAGAGCGGCTGGGGATGAAAGGACCACATAGGTCTACACCCCAGCGGTAGAAGAGGGCACGAATGGGCAGGCTGTGCAGCTCAGGGGATTTGGCATTGAATGCAGCTTTGACCCTATCACAAACGGTGCATCGTGCCACAACAGCCTGAGCATCAGCTGCCAACCCGCGCCACCAGTAGGTGTGTTGCAACAGAGCTGCCGTGCGCCTGCCACCAAAGTGCCCAGTGTTGTTGTGCATGGTGGACACCAAGTGTGGGCGCTCAGCAGGGGCAGGAACAATGCGAGTGCTGCCGTCTGCCATGCGCCTAAGCAACTTGTGGCTGTCCCAGACATAAGCCTGAGCGCGACGCTGTGCCCGACGCTGCTCAGCATGCGACAACCCAGTAGGCAAGGTGTGGTGCTGAAGCAGCTGCATTGTGGATGTGTCATCGTGTATGTCACGTTCGGTGTCGGCAACATCAGCAAGGTGAGCAAGAGTAACTGCTGGCTGCGCAGCTGTGGCTGTGGGCAAAGCTGGATCAGGTGTTGTAGATGGTGAGCAGTGCTGGGTGGTGCTGGTGTGAGAGCTGGGCAACAGCTGTGCATCCCCCCCAACAGCAACAACCAGCGCATGCGAGAGGGATGAGGAGGATAGGCAGCTGTGAGCATGGGCGTGCAGCAAGCTGGCATGGTGCAGGGCAGCCGCCACCGCATACAAACTCTCTGCAGCCGTGGCGTCCATGCAGCGCCCAGTGATCTGGTGGCGGTCAGCTGTAGTAAGCCCCGGTGCGGCCGTGGTGCCAACAACATAACCCAGCGCCAGCTCCCTCTCTTGGATGTTGGGTTCACGAGCGGTGCCTGCTGCAGTGAGTAGCACACCCTTCCCCCCGCCACGGAAAGCATAGGAGGCAGGATACGCCACCAGGGTAGGGAGGGCTCGTAGCGCCTGGCCTGGCTGGTTGACTGGAAAGAAAGGAGGCGCGTCAGCATGTTGGGCAATGGGAACAGCTGTGCCAGGGGATAGTATATCAGCTACAGATTGAGGAGGGTGTGGCAGGATGTGCTGCAATACCGCCATGAAGTGGGAATGGTCACAGAGGTTGGTCCACCAGTTGCGCAAGCGGTGTGCCCGAGCACCTAGCTGTGCTGCGTCAAAGCAAATGGGGGTGCCTATACTGGTGCAGACTTCTGTGAACTGATTGCGAATGGCGTTGGAAAGGAAGTTGTGTTGAAATGCTGTGTTCTCGAGCACATACCCAGGGCGCAGCGCTGGTTGAAGCTGTTGCAAGCAGCCCACAAGCCGCATGGTGGGGAAGAAGGTGCTGGACCTGGGCCCATGCAGGCCAGCCAAGCTGCCAGCAGGAGATAGGTCTTGGCACTCCCATCCAGCGACCACTAACCACTGGTGCTGACCGCGTGCACCAGCGCGCACCAGATCAGCGGAGGTGATGGAGCAGACATCCTGGGGCAGAGTAGTGAGAGCATTGGCGTGAGCATGGGGTGGCAACAGCCCAGGATAGGTGGCAGAGAGGTGAGAGAGGCGGTGGCGCATGAGCTGTCTGCAGGCTGGTGATGTGTCGCAGTAGATGTAGCGCTGCACCCGAACCCCATTGCGCAATAGCATTTCCAGCCCAGCACCTAACCCCCCAAAGAGCTCTAAGAGCACCACTCCCTCTGCTGCCACTGCCGGGAAAAAGGTGCTGGCCACGCTGCTGGTGTTGATGGTCAGTGGCATGCACACTCCATGAATGTCAGGCGGACCGGTAACGCTGCCCTCCAGGGTGGGAGAGGTAGGTGCCCCCAGCAAGGACAGTCCAGCAGCCCTGACCCAAGCCATGGCACGACCCGCTAAAGCACTTATGGCAGACTGCACCCAGGAGGTGGGGGTGAGAGGCTCATGGTGGTAGGCATCAGCGGCACTTCCCTGGTTGCCAAGGATGAGATCATCATGCGTGACCACGGCCAGGGCAGCGGGGTGAGTAGGGGGTGGTAAGGTAGAGGTGCCTCGCACTGGTGCTCCATTGAGCAAGGCGGTGCCGGGTGCAGGGCAAGAGAGAACTGGATCCAGGCAGGCACCAGTGTTGTCGACACTGGTGGAGCGGGGCGAGCGGGAGAGAGCGTCCGCGTTCTGGTGTGTCACTCCCGGGCGGTGCTTGACAGTGAAGTCATACTCCTGCAGCTGCATTGCCCAGCGCGCCACCTGACCAGTGTGTTGCTGACCAGACATGAGCCATGACAGGGGTTGGTGGTCAGTGACAATGGTGAAGTGGCGACCATGGAGGTAGAAACGCATGGTTTTGACTGCCCACACGACAGCCAACATCTCTCCCGTGTAGCTGGCATAGTTGCGCTCATGCACGTTGCAGCTGCGGCTACAGCAAGCCACCATGTACTCATGCCCATCAGCATCCACCTGCCCCAGGATACCAGCACAACCCTCCCTGGACCAGTCAGTGTGCAGCAGGATAGGACGGGTAGGGTCAAAGCGGCGCAGCACAAGGCCAGGGGTGCAAATCCTGTCCTTGAGTGTTGTAAAGGCTGCCTGCTGCTCACTGCCCCAGGCCCAAGCTACCCCTTTGCGTGTGAGGGAGGTGATTGGCCCAGCAATGATGCTGAAGTCAGGGATGTAGCAGCGGTAGTAGTTGAACACACCCATGACACTGCGTAGGCTGGACACATCAGAGGGAGGGGGCATGTCACGCAGAGCCCTGCACTTAGCCTCGGTGGGCGTGAGGCCGTGCGCGGAGACATCATGGCCCAGGTACTCCACGCAGTCAGTGGCCAAGATGCTCTTCTCTGGGTGCGCAAACATGCCAATGTCCTGCAGCATCTGGAGCAGGGACTGCACATGCTGGCAATGAGCCTCAAAGGAGTCGCTGTACACCAGCACGTCATCAATGAATGCCATGCAATTGGCTGACAGGCCAGCACTGGTGATAGCTGCATCCATGACACGCTGATATTCTGCGCTGGCATTGCGGAGCCCAAATGGCATGCGGGTAAAGCAGTACAGCTGGTTGCGTGCCCAGAATGCTGTCTTGAGCTGATCATCAGAGTGGACCGGCAGCTGCAAGAAGCCTGAGCGCATGTCTAGCTTACTGAACCAGCGTGCGGTGCCCAGCCGTGCGAACATTTCTTCTGGCAGGGGCAGGCCATACCGGTCGGGCAGGGTGACCTCGTTGAGACGACGGTAGTCGACGCAAAACCGCTTGTCCGTCCATTGACCCGCCGCATCCTTCTTCATGGGCAGCACAGGTGCACTGGCATAGTCGCACGGCTCCGTGACCGGCCGGATGATGCCGGCCTCCAACATCTCCGCCACCTTGGCGTCAGTGGTCTGCAACTCCAGCTCTGAGTAGCGTCGGGGCTTGCTGACGACTGGGTCTGAGGTGGAGAGGGAAATGCGGAAGGCGCCCCGCGGACCCTTGTAGCCTGTGAGGTCACGGAGAGAGTAGGCAAAGGCACCAGGATTGGCGGCAACCAATGCAGCCATGCACTCAGCCTGCTGTTGAGATAAGGCTGCATGCCTCCCTAACAGCACACCATTGGGCAGTTTGGTGTACTGCTCTGGCGAGTGTGCAGCAGCAGGTCCATCTGGCAACACCATGCTTATGACTGAGCAGGTGATGGCAGAGGAGGGCGGGTCAGGGATGGGTGGTGGCAGGCTGGTAACGATGGCCGGCAGCCAGAGCAGGAAGAGGAAAGAAAGGAACAGCCGTAAGGGAGTGAGAGTGTGCCACATCACTTCCCTGGACGAGCGTCGAGGCAACAGCGGTGACGGTGGGGGCAAGGCGCGCTGCTGCTTGGCCACACGCTGGGCTGCGGCGGTGCCCACAGCCAGGTGTTTGGCTGATCGCTGCGGTGCGCTGGATGGCTGAGACGCGCGCCGAGCTGCAGGGTCTCGTGCTGAGGAGAGCACAGATTGACTTGCTGTACCCCCCCCCCTGCGGGTGGCTGGCTGAGCTGAGCTGCGCACCGACTTCACCCCTGATCCTGCTGGTGTGGGTGCGTCATCGGTGGCCACCCTGCTGCTGGCACCCTCTGTGGCTGCAAGGTCACCCCCACGGCTGACTGCGCTGGGTGTGGTGGTGCCCGCTGCCACAAGAGGTGTCTCCACATGCATGTGCACCCCAGGGGTGTGGTGCACAAGAGAGGTGGCGCCGCTGGCTGCACAGGCTGGTGGCTGATCCTGGCTGTGGGACACGGCTGCGCAAGCGACAAGCAACTGGCTGGTGCCAGTGGGGTTCTGTGCAACCAGGGCCAGGCAGCCTTTGGTGCCGGTGATGGGCATCCGGTGCGTGCTGCGGGTGTCGCCATGGCTGTGCAGCCGGGGGCAGTACGCAAACTCCCGGTCGTACATGTCGCACAGGCCCTTGGTCTGCGAAAGGAAATTTGCTCCCAGCAGCAGGTCATAAGCCAAGCTGGCCCCTGGAGGCATGACGATGGCCTCCAGGTCAAGCACCATAGCATGCTGTGTGCCATAGCATAGGCTGACACGCAGGCTGGCCAGCTGAGTAGACATAGACTCTGCACCACTGGCAACTGATAGGCGTCGGCTGCAAGCTGTGAGAGGGAGGTTCAAGGCAGCTGCACACTCATGCAAGATCAAGCAACTGTCGCTGCCCCCATCTAGCATGACTGCCTTTAGCAAATGAAGCTGGCCCTCACTGTCTGCCACCGCACACCCGGACTCCACCGTGGTATTGGAGAAGTAACCCAGATGTTGATTGGGCGCGTGCGGGTGACAAGCTGCTCGCACAGCAGCGCCACGGCTTGGCACGGCCACCGCATGCGCTTCATTGGTTGTAGATGGCGCCAAGAGCTCCACCCGAGCCTCCAAATGTTGCAGCCGATCAGTGACAGCCTGCAACTGAGCTGCCATGGCCTGCAGCTGGGTGGTGGCATAGGCAATTGGTGCAGCCATGGGCATGGGTGTGGTGGTTGCAGCCACAGGTCCAACCGCATTACCGGCCTTGGGCGTAAAAGGGACCGCCCGGGCAGCATTGGCTGTGATGACACAGTAGCTGGCACCCTGCTCAGGGATGGTGGCAAGTGCTTGAGCTCGCACATCCTGAGACACCCATCTGCCTCCCATTGACCATGACCCCACCTCCTGCTGGCTGGCTGCATCCTCTTCAGCAGTGACAGTGTGAGCGCGTGCTGGTGCGTGACGCGTGGAGCCTGACTGACCCATGCGTGAGTTCGCTTGCATGTGTGGGTACAGCCGGAAGCAATGGTCTGGTGGGTGGTAGCGCTTGTGGCAGTAGCTGCAGCTGTGCACAGCGGGCTGCGGTGCTGGGGGCACATACCCACGGTCTAGGTCAGGTGTCCGCAACCGAGGGTCGGTGATGACCCGGGGCGCATCTGGGACCATGGGCTGCAGCATCACCGCATGTGCGGCAGCAGGCACTGGCACCGTCCGGACTCGAGCCTGCTCATGGGGGGTCAGCGCACGGAACACTCTGCACTCAGCCAGAGCATGACCACTGTTTGGGTGCAGTGGGCACCTTTGAACTGGCTGTGTACGATGCACCTCCAGCTGCATGTGCGGTGGGTAAGCATGCATGGCTGATGGCAGAGCGGCATACGCTGAGTGCATGGGCTGGTGCATGGGCTGTGGCATGGGCTGGGGCATGGGCTGCATGGCAGGTTGCGGCTGCCATTGGCGCTGCCTTTGAGGCTGCAGTAGCTGGCGTGACTGCTGTGTGTGCATGGAGGCCAACTGTTTGCGTAGCTGGATGACCTCTTGCTCTAAGCCCTGATCAGCAGCCTCAGCCCGTCTGCCGCGCTGGGGTGCAGCCGCCTCTGGCTCATAGCGGCGACAGTCCAACAGGTTGGCGTAGGCCTGGGACACAGCCTTGAGAGCAGCCTCTAATGCGTTCAGGTCATGGCGATCCTCAGCATCAGGCAACGCGGTTTGGAAGATCTGGACAGCATCTCGCTTGAGCCCCTCACGTTGACTCTGCTGCAGAGAGGGCACTTGCAGGCAGTGAGTGAAGAGGTGATCAATGGCAGCTGAGTAGGAGAAAGTGCCCCTGTTCACTGCCTGCAGAGCTGCATGGCGGTAAGCCAGAGTGAAGACGCTGGCGTTGCTGTGCTTGTCACTCCCCAGAACTATGGCAGGGTCTAAGCCTGGCTGGTAGCTGGGTGGGTCAATGAGATGCTCCTGCACCAGCCTCAGCAGCTCTGTAATGGCCTCCTCCCTGTCTGATAGGTCACCCCAATCCTGCAGGCACTGCGCATAAGCGTCACAGATCGGTTCCAGCACCGCAGATTCTGCAATGGAGCTGGCTAAGAGCCAGTGAAAGGACTCCACCGGGATGTGTCCGTTGAGCCCCAGGAATGCGCGGAGCTGCGTGCTGAAGCTCTTGAATGCTGGCCGCGTCGTACTGCTCAGCACCGGTACAGTCCCGAGTGCTACTGCCATGGCTGGTTTAACACGAGGTGTGCGAGTAGACGCGGGTGTAGGAGCTGATGCTGCGCTCGAAGGGGGCGAGGGAAGGGAGATGCCGTCAACGGAGCTGGCAAGAATGGCAGGGGAGGGCGCCGGTGGCGAACGTGCCGTAGGTGGATGAGGGCTGAAGACAGGGTTGTTAGCTGCACTGTACTGCTCCTCCAGACGGCGGGCCAAAGTGGCCGCACGAAAGGCGTAGCGTTCAGCCACCTCGCGTCAGCACCGCAGCAGGCAGTGGTGAGCGGAGCGAAAAATCAACAGCGGCGGCGGTGCTGGTGGCGGTTAGTCGCGCACCGACGAATGCCAATTGGCCACAACCTGCACACCCCGGTGTGTACAGACTGCAGCCAAGATGCGATTGCTAGCGCCCAGGCGTACGCCTGTCACTAGCCGGAGGCGATTACGACCTCCACCGGGGCAATGAGCTTTGAAGAATGCGGTGAGAACAGAGAGCGTGAGTAGAGGCAAAGACCCACGAACGACTGCTGATACCCGTCACCAAATGGCGGCGGCCTTCAGTGCAGGCGGTGAGCTGTGAAGACCCTCCAGGCTTAGTGCCAGTGATTACAGCTGGCTGCTGGTCGGTGTTACAGTATACCAAGGGGTCTTCAAAGCTGCCGCCGCAGCATCCCAAACACTACAAATACCCACAATTCATGCAAGCATGCAAGTTAACTTATTCAAACATATGCAAGCCGCCACTAACCACTTCTGCCATGTCATCAGATCAGCCATACAAGCTTCCATGTTGTTGTGATGTTCAACCGCTTGCCTAGCTTGCATGGCATATCTCATGTCACGCATTTCGCACGGTCACAATCATGGCTGTGACACCATGCCCCACCTGCCACCATGCATCTGCAACTATTGTTAGGGCTGGCATTGGCTGGAGTCATCATCAGCTAGCTAAGGGTGACACCCTGCTGGAGTCATCATCAGCTAGCTAAGGGTGACACCCTGTCAGGTTTGAGTTTCCTGGCCACTTATTGCCACGGGTGAGCTGGTGGCAATTTCTCCATCACATTACACCCCGCATTCGTCCCGCGTTGCAAAGGCAGTCAAGTACTAGTAGGAGCAACGCCACGCTACATCTTCTCACAGACTTTATAGCAGTGGCTACACGGTTGGCCAAGCAAGGTCGGGTTCGGTCCTGGCATGGCTGCTGCTGCGGCCCGCGCGCGCAACCAGCGGCTTCCACCTGAAGTGAACAGGTACCCCGGGCTCCCACAAGTAATGATACTGACCCTTGAACCCGCCGACCCAGCGGCCATCGTTGTTTGGGAGTAACATGGTCGGCATGTGCCTGCAGGGCCCTCTTCGTGCGCAACCTTCCCTTCCAAATTAGCTCAGATGATATGTAAGTAGCTGCTTAACGGCTGCTGTGTGCTATGCACCTGGCCCCATGTGCTGCTAGCTGTTGTCTTGCAGGTATGACATCTTTGGCAAGTATGGTGGCATTCGGCAAATAAGAATGTGAGCACATCCTTCACAGCATAGCCATGCACCTGACACACCATGGGGGCTCACTCACAGCCTGGTTCCAGTAGAGGTGCAGAGATGATGTGAGGCTCAAGTTGACATGCATGCCTTGTTGAGTCAGGCTTAAGTTGACATGCATACCATTACTTGCGTCCACAGCACGCCTGGACCACCACTCAGCTGGGTTGCACACCTTGCATGTCACGCTCATCGCCTCTGCATCATGGACCATTTGTCGCCCAGGGGCTGCCTCAGTTGCTGTCCAGCCCTCCTTGGATGAAGATGTTGGTGTAGGGTGGAGGGAGTGCAGCACACTGATGGGATCGGCCATGACAGCTGTGGGGCCAGCAGCAGGGGAAAGGGCAGCAATGTCAGCAAATGACCCCAGCATGATGCACCACCACCTCGTGCTTAGTGTTAGCAGTGAGCTGTGTGGTTGAGCAGCATGAGGGGCTTGGCTGGTGGAGTGGGCCCTGCTCATGGCGCTGTCAGCCACTTGCTAGCTATCTCTCTGAGTTCAGTTGCCCTGTCAACCAGCGGTGTTCATGACAGGCTCCCAAGGTTAGGTTCACCTGCCATTTCCCCTGTGACAATGGTCCTGCTTTACTGAGTGTTATAAGTAGTCGAGCAGATGTGATTTGCCAATATAGGCAACACTCCGTGGCCTGACCAGGCAGGCATGGCAGCTGGTGTCAGAGGAAGCCACTCACACAGGCTGGCTCTGTTGCCCCCTGCACCACTGCTCCTGCCAGCCATTGCCATGCCACAACGGTGATGGTGCTGCCAGCAGCAGTGCGGCTTATGGTCATGCTGCTGTTGGTGGTGCCACGGCTGGAGAGAAGTGCATGCCCTGGTGATGTGGGCTATTCGTGGTGTCTTCAATTAATTGCACGCAGCGGTATCAACAAAGACACGAGGGGCACTGCCTTTGTGGTCTATGAGGACATCTATGACGCCAAGATGGCGTGCGACCACCTGTCCGGCTTTAACGTTGCAAACCGCTACCTCATCGTCACCTACGCAAATCAACAGAGACTGGCAAAGAAGGTGTGCGCAAGGGTGGGCTGGGGTGGGCTGGGTGGGCTGGCATAGGATAGACGCTCTTGTATGGGATACTGCTTGTATATGGGATGCCTACAGATGCAGTTAAGATGCAGTCCACACAGGGCCACTGCTCTGAGCTACGGGCCACCATGTCGCCTGCTGTGCTACTGCCAGGTGGGCACCAAGGAGCAGGAGGAGCAGCTGCGCAACCTGCAGACCAAGTATGGCGTGGACGGGCAGCAGCACAGCAAGAAGGATGGCAAGCAGTAGCGCCCACAACTCCTGTGCCTGCGCTGTGCCACAAGCGCCTGAGGCACGCAGCAGCTGGAGGGGTGGTGGGAGCCACAGCACCACTGCTAGCACGGCTACCACGGCGCTGTCAGGAGGCTGTGAGGGTGCAAAGGAAAAGCTGCAGTGCCAGCAGGCGCTGGTGTGTAAACTACTCTTTCATTTCATGCCTAGCCCTCCCACACCTGCTTGTCGAAGTGCTCCAGCGCCCGGTCCTGGGCTGGTTTACATTCTGGGGCCTCTTAACAGTCTTGCAACGGCCAAGCAGCATGACGCCTGACGGCTACAGCGGTATGAGCTATCGCCTACAGTCCAGCCGTGTATGCTGTAGCACGTCCTCGCCACGCCGCTTGCCCACGCTGGCTGCAGCAGGGGCAGGTCATGCAATCAAGTCTCCCGGTAAAAGTTCCCCCTGTACGGGGAAAGTTTGTTGGCTGTAGATGGGGGAAGTTTTAAATTGCCCATCCGCGCTACTCGACAAGCACGAGCGACTAGCAACCCACACTACAGCTTCCTGGCTTCCTCCGCAGGCTTTGACGCGCAACCTTGCCTGCCCAGAGGTGGTTAGGGGCGGGCGGTTACTGCCCAGCAAACGCAGCCCAACACCCGCCTGGACTGTTCTTATTTCGACAAGCTCAAGCGCGCAGCCCAAAAGGGACTTGCCAAGGGAGCGGTTACAGGGGATGTAGACAAGGCAAGCCGCATCCCCCACAACGCAGGCCAAATCCCCCACAACACCCAAAACTAGCGACGGACACAGTGCCAGACAAGAAAACCGCAGCAGGAGCAGCACCTGCATTCCGCAGCTTTTTTGCCTTGGCAGGAGCGCAGGGAGCGGTCAGATGCCGCTGCCCGTTCCAATTCGGAGCAGCACAAGCGGGAGTATGTACGCCACAGCATCAGGAGCGTTTGGCAGCTCAAATGACAGCCCTGCAGTCAGTTATTCAAACAGCTATCAGCGAGGATTGGCAGCACCATGCTTGTGCCTCTGGTGCAACTAGACTAGAAGATTTCCCCCTGAAGCCACTTCAGGTGATGCAGGTGGAGTACATCAGCATGCAGGACCGATTCAAGCTGACGCTCCCTTGCGCTTCATGCAATCAGTCGATCAGTCCCAACCCTCTCTCATGCTTCTGCTGGCCTAGCAGCCAGACCCACGCTCAAACGTGGTATGATGTGAGAGTTTTGCGCTCCTATGCCCGGATGCAAGGGTGTGGTGTCTCCATGGAAGGTCAGCCATCGCTAGTCACCTGCGCTGTAGACTGCGCCATGCGCCACCCATGCGTATCATTAAGTGTGTTTGTGTGTGCTGTCATGTAGCCTTCCTGGAGGCCCTCAACGCCGCTCACCATCCTTTGGCCTTGTACCCACCTCAGCAGATCAGAACAGACAGCTTCAGCCAGGCATTCTTTGACTACCTGCTGGCCATTGACCGGCTTCTCTCCATGCCCAGATTGTTGCAACAGCGCACAGACCTACAGGCCCAACTCCCCAGAGGAGCATTCAGTGACCGTCCTATCTGTGCGCTCGTCCCAGGTAAGTGGTCGCATGCATCTGCTGCCATGGAGGAAAGCTGTGTGTCATCATCATCATCATCATCATCATCATCATCATCATCATCATCATACGACAATGGGTGTGTATGGGTGTGCGTGTGTGTGTGTGCATGCTGCAGGTGTGCCACAAGATGGCTAAGTGCATTGTGTTGCTGGCGATGCTTGCAACAAGCCCAGCAGCTATGCCGGTGTGGCCAAGGCCACCCGTGACCTAGAGCAGCACACAGATACCTACCTGGATCGTTCAGGGTTGGAGGGCGCAGTGCAACAGCTGCATGACAGTGGGCAACTCTGTCTGGAGCATTTGCAGCGGCCAGAGCTACAGCAGAGGCAACAGGAGCTGGAGCAGACGCAGCGGTAGTAGCAGCAAGATTGGCAGGCGTGGACAGTGAGGCACATGACTGCTGAACCTCGCTGTCCTATTCCAGGCCTGAGACCAGCAACATAACAGCCGGCCAGCCTTGTGCAGTGCGTGGTGTGGTTGGCTTTGTGTGCTGCCATGGCGTGCCGCTACTAGCGCTGTACTGCAACATGCGCACAGCGGAGCAGTTTGTGTACTACCTCCTGGCATGGCATGCTGCATGCAACATGTTGCATCTCTACAATGACTTTGCCTGCCAGTTCCAGGTAGGTTGTGCGCCATGGAGAAGCACCATGGCAGTGCTGGGGGTGAGAGCCCTCTCATTGCACGAGGCCTGGTGCTCCTGGTCAAAGGTCAAGTGGCATGGCAAGGGTGCAAAGTATGCAGAGTGTTCAGGGTGAGGTGTGGCACAGTTGGTTCAGCGCGGTGTGATGTAGGTACCGTACCCAGGTGGAGCAGCTCACCACAATGTGCAGGAGCTGGGGTTGCAACGCGAGCGTATGGGCCAGAGCGACAAGGACACACGCGCAGCAAGCAACGCCATCAAGGCAAAGCATAGGACAGCTCGTCAGCTTCTCAAAGAGGCAGCACTCTACCAGGCGCTAGGGAGTGGTGAGGATGCAGCAGGTGTCAGCATCATAGAGGATCAGCTCCAGGCCATGGTGAGGGGTGAACCAGCTCCATGAGTTGAGGCATCCACAGAAATCCCCTACGGCAAGCTGCTGCACTATGGGTGGCAGCTGCACCATTTGCGTGTCGAGCATAGCCGGCTGCTTGTCTGGCTGCAGCACATGATTGTTGTGTGCAAGGGGGCATGCGGTGAGCCTGAGGCGCATGGCGAGGCTGAGTCAGGGCAGCTGCAGCAGTCATTGCACATAGGGCGGTTGTTCTATATCAAACAACACATGCAGCAGTACCAAGACATGCTAATCAAGGCTGAGGGCATGCACATGAGCTGAGGGCAGGGGCACTTGTAGCACCCTTATTATTCCCTTGTAACACTTGTAACACCCTTGTAATTCCTTGTAACATGGTGGTCATGTAATGCTATCCAACCAACCGCTTATGTGATCCCTAACCGTTGAGAGCTGACCTAACTATACTGCATTCCAGAGTCACCCGGTCCCAACCTCTACATACCATGCATGTAACCAGCCGCATCCCTAGGTGCCTAGCTCCTAATTGGAGTAGAAGCTCTTTATTGACAATAGACAAGGCTGGACATAGGCTAGACAAGCCAAATAAGAATGGCCGCGCTCAAGTTCAAAACCTGTAGCCTAAACACTGTTAACACCGCCTTGCCTCCTAGGCTTGATCCCTAGCTAGCCCAGCCCAGCCCATCCTAACCTATCACTGCCAGGCCAGCCCATCCCATCCCTAGCCAGCCAGCCAGCCCATCCCATCCCTAGCCAGCCCATCCCATCCCTAGCTAGCCCATCCCATCCCATCCCTAGCTAGACCAGCCCAGCCCATCCTAACCTATCACTGCCAGGCCTGCACTTGCTAAGCATGACCGTGATGCATACATGCAAAGGGGGTATGTAGCAGGTGGCTACCATGTTTGCAGCATTAGCGCATCACCGCGTGGTGGTGTTGTCCATACAAGGGGCGTAGGTATCATTTGAGAAGAGGATACACGGCTAATGACCTCCACCTTTTTCTTCATGACATCTTGACCAGTTACAGCTTACAAATCACGTTGTGTGGCATGGAACTGAACGGAAGCACAGGATAGCCTTTTGAAAGCTTTTGTACCATGCAATATTCTTCTCTGATGGGCTCAAAGTTGCTGCTGATTGCTAATACAAGACTGCACTGCCACACACCTACAGCCTGTTGTTGCTGTCCATACACTGCTCATGCACTACAGCCTGCTGCTCTTGCTGCTGATCATGCACCACAACACACCTACAACCTGCTGCTGCTCAAGCTCATGCTCTGCAGCACATGCACTGCAGCCTGCTGCTGCTGCTGCTGCTCATGCACTGCAGCACACCTGCTACCTGCAGAATGCACTGCCACACACCTACAGGCAGGGCAGGGCAGGGCAAGTCAGGTCAGGTCAGGTCAGGGAGGGGCAACGCAAGGCTGGGAGGGGGTGGGGCAGGGCTGGGAGGGGGTGGGGTGGGGCGGGGCTGGGAGGGGGTGGGGTGGGGCGGGGCTGGGAAGGGGTGGTGTGGGGCGGGGCTGGGATGGGGTGGGGCAGGGCTGGGATGGGGCAGGGCTGGGAGGGGGTGGGGCAGGGCTGGGATGGGGTGGGGCAGGGCTGGGATGGGGTGGCATGACAACAACACCAAAGGCATGACAACAACACCAAGATGCAGATGGGTGGGTGGGCGGGTGACTGGGTGCACCTTGCTGTGTAGCGGCACTACGGCTGCCTCCCCAGCCAGCTGCGGCTCAGAGCTTGGCCCCCCCGGTGCCAGTCGCACTAGGGGTGGCCCCCTCGCCAGCGGCATGCCTGCTGCTGACCTCCCCACCAGCTGCGGCACAGAGGTTTAAATAGTGTCCAGCAGTTGCAATGGGGTGGGCCCCCCTGTTAGCGGCAGGTCTGTAGCTGCCTCGCCTGCCAGCTGCGGCATAGGGGTCGCCAGCAAAAGCGAGATTGGATTTCACGCCAGCAGCGTGTGTGCGACTGTCCTCGCCGCCAACAGCTGCAGCAACAGTAGCAAAGCCATTGCTGCAATAATTTCTGCTTGCTTGCATGCTGCTCTGGCTAGGCCTGATCGGACTTCCTAGCTGCGGACTGACTTGCTCGCTAGATAGCATCTGAGATAACTCACCAATCCTTTTGGCAGATGGTTGCTGAGCTGGGCTAGGGCGTGGGCTGCAAAGTGAGGTGCACAGGGGGGAGACAACTGTATGCACACAAGCATCAAATCACACAACAGTCATGCAGCCAGCAGTCATGCAAAGATCAGATTCAAGATCATGCAAGCCATGATCATGCAAGATAGCTGGTCGCTTCCAAGGATTAGACACAGCGGTTGTGACAAGTAATCCTGTGTCATCAACAACAACAGCATCAGCGCAACAAGACTAGCACTATTGCATAGCATACCTTGGCAAGGGGATGGGATGCCCCCCAGCTGCCATATGTTGCCCTCCAGCGAAGACAATATCCCATCTGTGACCAGGCAGGCAGAGCAAGCTGTGTCCTTGATGCTATAGGCAAGCAAGCAAGCAATGACCATGCTTTTGCACAAGGGGGAGAAAGCCCGGCTGCCAAGATGATGCAGGTTGGTACAGATGCGAGTGTTGGATAGTTGCTGTCTTAGCGCCTTATATTAGCCCAATCAAAGGCATAGGCATAAAGGCATGAACAGTCAGCTGGCGGCAGACAGCATGCGCACACTGACTTACACGAGGGCTGATGGCTGACATCTGCGGACCACCAAACATATTGTGGGTGGTTGGCCTAGTGCCCACACGCGCCTGCCGCAGTGGTGGTACATGCTCCTCCACACCCTCTTGCGCAGGCTTGCGTCTTGGTGCCCTGCCTTTGCCTGCAGCCTTTGCATGTTGTACCGTAACTGTCACTTCTCCCTTCTTGATGTTGTGCTCGATTATGAAGGCTATAAAGCAATCAATAATGGCCTGACCGGCAGCTACACTGAGGTCTGGCCGTTGGAAGTCTGTCAGGCAGCACAACAAAGCTGTATATAACCCGTTGTCCTCCTCCGCATCCCCCGCACTCCCCGCATTCTCCACGAGAGCAGCAAGCAAACCACCGCGTAGGTCCAGCTTTGCGCTGCCCATAAGTTCCTGAAGACCAATGCCTCCACTTCAACATGCTGACGATGGGCGCACTTGTGGAGTATGTGGCGCCCTTGGTATCGGACAGTGTATGAGCCTCTGGCTTTGCCGTTGGTCCCTGCAGGCTCGGCCGCGGGTCGGCTGCTGTTAAGGGACGGATTGGGGTCGGCATCGCTGCGGCCGTTCATCAACGATTGCAATAACCGCCCCCAGGAACCGCTCCTGGGCAGTAGCTGTAGTGTGGGTTGCTAGTCGCTCCTGGGCAGTAGCTGTAGTGTGGGTTGCTAGTCGCTCGTGCTTGTCGAGTAGCGCGGTTGGGCAATTTAAAACTTCCCCCATCTACAGCCAACAAACTTCCCCCGTACAGGGGGAACTTTTACCGGGAGACTTGATTGGGTCATGGCCCAGCTGGTGCCATGGCGGCGTGTAGGCTTGGTGCGTGCTTGCGAGCCACGTGAGTGCAAACAAGCAGCAAAGTGTGGCCTCTGGGAAGGCCAAGGGCGTGTGGAGTGCGCGAGGGCACGACCGTGCCTTGTTACAAGCGTAAACAACGCGGAACATCACCATACCTAAGCGAGGGCACGACCGTGCCGCCGTGCTTCACGCAGGTGCCTGCCTAAGTACTATAGGGTCACACATAGCCACACTACCCGTGACCGTGGTGGGTAATACGCGATACGTGTATCGATGTACGTATCTTACGCCCCTGTACCGCCTCTGAATCGCTGTATTGTATCAATACAAAAACTGTACGTGTTTGACGTATTATCCCTTATCGCCTGTATCGATACACGTATCGTCCATCACTGCCCGTGACAAAGAGTCGCTTCATTGGCTTGACTGTAACCTCTAGGGAGATGAAAAGAGCACGCAATCGTTAAGGGAGTTCGCTGCCATCCTCGTTAGACGTTGCTACACGAATGGCTGAGCTCTTCCCAATCTTGCAAAACCCTCCCTTTGACTAACCCAAAGCAAACGTTCCAACATTGCACCAGTACCGAACCTGGCATGCAGCCTGCAACATGTGGCCAGTGGTTTCTAGCTGTAAACCTAGGTTGTCTGCGGCAAAGACCTCCAGTAGTGCCGGTGGTATTCAGCTGCAGAAACCAATGCGCCGCAAAAACCTAGCCCAGCTCTGCACCAGCCAATACGAGGCTCCCAGCACTAGAAGACTGCTTCTTCTGCACTGCCCCTGGCACGACTGACAGGCGCTGCAGCCCCCTATTCGTCTTGGGACAACTGCAGCTAAGCTGAGCTGAGTTGAGCTAAGCTTCCAGGGCTGTGTCCCAGCAGCACCGCACGCAGGGCAGGGGCCTGACCCATGGGGCGCCTGCCTGCCTGCTGACCGGGTTGGCCAAGCTGGGCCACGGGAGCTACCTAATCACCGCCCATCAGCGCCAAGTCAAGTTGTGGGGTACATCACTCGTGCAAATTAAGGCTCTAGGCATGAGGTCTAGACTGTGGGCTGGATTATGACCCTGGCAGTTGGTTTGTTTTGCGGGTGGACGAGTGAGGCATGGTGAAACGATGGTGTACACCAGCACCATAGCCAGGCCAGTCCAGCATTTCCCAAACAACTCTCAAGCTGGCTAGCCAGCTATGGGCAGGCGCCGCAACCTGCCTGACATGGTTGGCCACCCTCACAGTTGGACGTACACCCCCCTTGTTGCCAAGAGACAACGGCCAGAACATGACCACACCCCCACAAGACCCACTCCAGGCTAGCCAGCTCTGGGCAGACACGACTGCCAGCCTGACATGGCTGACAGACCTCGAGCTTGAGGAAAATGGAGTGGGCACTCTGCTGACCTGCTTCATGGCAACATGCGCATAGAGATGTGCATGCAGGCAAGATGGCAGAGGGCCGGCCACCTCTGCTACTGCTGCCCTAACGCACACAAACATTAATGCAATGCTTGGCCTGCTGGACGACGTCAGTGACGGGCCTAGGGCAGGTGCCTCAGCAGCAGGCCGTGAGGCTAAACAACTTCTTCGTCCTCCCTACTGAGCGAACTGAGTCTGCCTAGAGCTGCTGCTCATCCAGCTGGACAGGTGCAGGGGTTTGAATTTTCGACGCGAAGTCCTGGAGCATCTACGCTACTTCTAAACGACCTGTTAGCAGGGCGATAAGGAGCAAGCTGAGAGCTTCCAAATGAGCCTCGAATCATCAACGCCGAGTTGTAACCTCCGTGGACAGACAGCGGCGATGGCAGTCGACACGCCTGCAGGTAGATGCAGGCGATGGCTGATTGTCATATGCGTTGTTCTGTGCCTGTTCTGCGCTGGGCGGCGCCGAGTTGCGATGGGGACATGGTCCTTTGAGACCCCCCCGCAGCTTGAGCACCGCCCAGAAGGCTTACCAAGCCGCGCAAACATGGCGTTGGCTATATGCCAACCTGCGGCCCTGAGCCATTATTCCAACAATCTGCCACAAACAAGCCCCGTCTTGCGACGCGGTGCCCTGACCACAGGCGGGAAGCCGCCAGAACTAGAAGGCTTCGGTCTAACCAAAGACTCACGACTTGACTCGGCCCTTACGGGCTACGCCCTCGGTAGCTTGCTGCTGCCAAAGAACCAACCCATGTCTGCGACTATCCGAGCTCTCTACACCCTCCCCGGCGGCAAACCAAGACCTGCTGCACCTCTTCCGCGTGGGCCGCGCACAGCCGACCCAAGTCTGAACAGCGTGTCAGAAGAGCAGGCAAACATCATCATCGCCAGCATTGCCAACGCTGGACCCGAGGGGGCCATCTTCTCCACCTTTACGCCCGCTTTCCGGACTGGCACAGCCGTGACCATCAGGGACATCTACCTTACCGAAGATAACAAAATCAGTAAGAAAACAGTGAATGTTGCTGGGCACACACCTAGCCACGTGCACAACACATTAGCACAACACAACATGCGACTGCCCGTGCATATTTTGTACCAAGACGGGCACCTGCCCACTCATACCCATAACAAGGAGCATGATGCATGCCTGCGCACTGCAGAAGTTATGAAGGAGCTCAAGATTTTTATCAGGAACACCCTTCAGATCAAGAAGGCCACGATCAGCGCGGCTGAGCGCCACGGAGACCTAGCCAGCTTCGACGTGGCGGTTACCATCAGCTCTGAGGAGGCTCACAGCAGCCTGGCATTCATCGGCCTGGTAGGGGCTGTCATCGCCTCCAAAGGGCCCCTATCCTCCATGCCGTGCGTACAGGGGCCCTCACAAGGCCGCCCAGCTAGTGTGGTTACCGCTAGGCCCCTGCTGACCTTTGCCATACCCCCCTGCCACCCTGTCAAGATGTCCGTGCGCTACCATTGCCGCATGATTGATGGATCGCCTGCAGCCAAGGCAGCCAGCTCCATCAGCACCAGGGGCAGCAGGGCCTCATGCCTCCGGGGGGAACTTCAGTATGTTATCAACAAGGCCATAGAGGTCACCACAGGGCAGGAGCACACGCGTAACACCGCCTTCCTGCTGTGCAACAGCATCGTCTCCATCAGGGATGTAGACGCATACATGGAGGTCGGTTTTGCGGAGGCCGCTATCAGCTCAGCCGTTGAACAGCTGGAGCGCATCACGATTGATGCAACAGACTCTCTTAGCTTCACCCTAGCTACGGCCAGCAGCAGCCAGGCCACAGGCTTGCTCACCCGGGACGGGGTGAGCCTGAGCGTGTCATGGGCTGCCACGCAGCCCAAGTCCCTAGCAACCAGCATCCAGAAGCTGGCCATTGCCTACCACAGCCAGTGGGGCCAGGACCTACAGCTTACAGCCCTAGGGGGAGGGACCCCAGCCAATGCAGCATCTGTAACAGCTGAGGGGGTGCCGGATGTGCAACGCTATGTGGGTATCGCCACTGGGAACAAGATACGCGCCCTGGCAGGCGTTCAGCTGCCACAGGCTAGCGGAGGGGCCAGACAGTTCCTCATCCTGGTGCCTGGCAGCCTGGCTCAGCAGGCAGCCCTAACCTTCGTCATGGCCAATGCAGGCAGCAACAACAGCCCCGTCACGGACTCCTCTGGCCTGCCCATGACTGTGGATGGGCACGCGGGCAGCCACATGGGGCCAGGCAAAGCAGTGGGCTCCCCCACCACTGCCGCCCACCTGATCTACCAGCAGCTGAGCACCGCTGCCAGTGTCGCCATGGCAGCAGCCCACCGGATTGTGGGCACGGAGGCTGCCCCCAGGATTATGAGCATCATGAAGACCCTGTCACCCCTCGCTGCCCATCACCTGCAAGTGGGCAAGGCTGCACACGCCACACAAGAGGAGGCAGCACCCACCCCCCTGCAGAAGGTGTTGGACACCACCCCCCCCCTTATTACAGCCATGCTCAGCTACTACAGCCAGCCTGGCGGCAGGGAGGCCACCAGGGCCACCATCAAGGCGCACCTGGACACCATGGACGCCCACATTGCTGAGGGGACTGTCCTTGCCTCCGCCACGCTACCTCCCCCCGGCAAGGGTAACCTCCCACCGTCACGAGAGGCAGCAAAGGAGGAGCCCAGCACTACAGCCCGTGGCTCCCTGGCAGAGGAGGCGTCATCCGCTGGAGCCGCCATGGACCCCCCCCCCACCACGGTGAGTCACTGCCAACCCCGACATAGACCCACAGCCACCCCTGTCAACACACACCGCAAGAGACCGCACAACACACGCACCACATTCATCACCACCCTCAACCCCACAGATCAGCCATCAAGAAGAGCCACAGTGGCTGCAACATATGCTACCATGTCCCCTACCTGCAGCCCCCGGATGCACGTCGCCGTAAACGCCACGTTGGAGCATGGGGAGCTGGCAGCCTGTCCGCACGCCTGGCATCCAGCCTGGCAGCTGAGGACGCCCACATTAGCGGATCGGGACCTTGAGGTGAGATACGCTGGGCTGCACAGCCCACATGCATACTACTCACCACATGGACAACAGGCCTGCCAACTAGATGTTGCCCAACATGAGCAGCAACGGGTCACCCCCAAACCACACAACATTCCACCCACACCTGCCCCCATAACTGCTGCCCCACCCGACACGACACCTCCCATCCCACCAGCCGCCCCATCTCACACCCCACATGTTGCCTCACCGGCTGCCCCATCGGCTGCCCCATCGACTGCCCCACCTACTGCCCTACATGCAGCTATACCTACTGCCCTACTGCCCTACATGCACCTACTGCCCTACATGCACCTACATGCACCTACTGCCCTACATGCACCTACATGCTGCCCCACCTACTGCCCTACATGCAGCTATACCTACTGCCCTACTGCCCTACATGCACCTACTGCCCTACATGCACCTACTGCCCTACATGCAGCTATACTCCTCGCCCCACCTGCCGCCTCACCGGTTCCTAACCTCACCATGTCACCCTGCTGCAGGCCTGATGCGCCTCACCGGGTCGGGGCACAAACATTGGAGGTGCCTCGTGAGCTGCCAGCAAGATACTGGAACGCAGCCACGACATGGAAACATGTGGAACCAGACCAGGCATGCCCCTTAGGAACAGGTCCAGGATGCCACGGTACAACCGATGCAGGGGTGCCTCAGCATTGTGTAAGGACAACTTGGGCAGCACACTCGCTACCCACCCATCCTCACACAGTCTCATCAGATGGATTAACGAGGCTATGTCATGAGTGGCTCACATCCCCACACATCCCAGCATCCCACTATGGCGCTAGGTCACAGGCCTGTGTGGTTAGCAAGACACCATGTAAGCATTCAACTCGTGTAACCCATGTAAACAGCTTAACCGTGACCACCCAACAACAACACCGTAACGAGAACATCAGACCTGCTCATCAGTGCGGGCCCACGCACACGGGCAGAATCATTTACCGACAGAACAGCCTAGTATCCCAACTGCTACTCTCTGTGATAATTACCTACATCCTCAACACCAGCTTCCAACAACGACACATACCCACAACTAGAGAATCCAAACAATGCCTAAGGCGGCACAGAAGACGATTGGGCTCATGTAGAGCCATAGTACGAACAATCGGATACAATCTCATGACAGGCATAGATGGCACCCTAACCGCCTCTAGCTCTCTATGCAAGCTTGCCAACAGATTCCACCTTTCCATGCACGGAGCTAAAAACGGCAGACCATACACAGTCTATCAATTTAATAGCACCCTGCAAGTCTATTGTTGTTATCAAACAACAACAAGCGACAAGAACTGGACCACATACACCTTCAACCCCATAGCTGTCGCAAGAGCTGTCTACGTGGCCTGGCTGTTACTAGCCGCTGGGGATGTTGAAGCTAATCCAGGCCCAACCATCAAGCACTTTAAGCAAGACAAAGATAGCTCGGAATGCCAGATCTACTCCCTGAACAATGCTGCGGGACATGAATGGGTCACCACGCATGACATAGACAATTTTTACGAGACCAGGCTCCCTCAACTTACTGACCACCTTGAGCGCGGCGCATGGCTGATGGCACGAGGCGTTGATGGCTATTCCGACGAAGTCATTGAAATGTACCTACGTACCCATTACGGACTTACAGTACAAAGCATTGCCCAACTCAACCAACCCAGTGATTGGTCCGCTGATAATCTAGGGCACCTAGCTGGCCAGTACGGCACACACACGTTTTTGTGCAAAAAGCCAGGCCACAGCATGGCCATGAAGTGCATGAACGGCACATGGAACTTGCTGGACTCCATGAAAACGATACCTACACCTCTCTCGCACATCCCTGCTGCAACCAAGCGGACTATGCACCAACTCTTTATCATCACGCCCAATACCCGCTCACGGGAGCAGATACGCCGATGCGAGGAAAAGGGCATCCATCACATCATCAGCCATGTGGAGCAGACAGGCGATCATGACTCCAACCCAATAGCATCCGCCCCCGCGTACACCCCGACCCACCACCCCACTCATATGTACATGGAAGGGCAATACGAAGAGTGTTGCCTAGTACATGCATTGAACATGGCCATGGGAAAGAAATACATAGACTACCACGCTGTCATTGACCACTGCAAGCAGTTAAAAGAGCACCTGCAACACCTTGCACAAAAAGCACGAGAAGAAGGATATGCTATCCGAACCCTCACAACCGACCACATCTATAGCGAGAAAGGCAAGTTTTCCACCGACACACTGAACCACTACCTGTACCGCAAACACCATGAGGTACGCACATACTTGCACCCAGCAACAACCTACCTACCAACCCACAGTATCACACCAGAAACAATCACCTCAACCATCGCAAGCACCGGCGCGACAAACACGGATGCTGTCCTCTTACTATCACACCACCATGCAACTGTCATCAAACATACGCAACATGGTTGGTACCAGCTGGACTCACTCAACCGGGGGCCAAAGCCACTTTCCACACCTAACGACTGGAGGCGCCTCCAAGGGAACCTGCTCACCATTTGCACAGGCAACGTGAAACACACAAGATTCATTAGAAGGGAGATCTGGATAGCGGACCCGCTGGAGGCCACCACCACATCAGCGCTAGCAGCACACTTCCAAGACCACACCGACCCAATAGACCTGACCAAAGACAACACAACGGCAAGGGAGACCACCGCCCCCCTGCACGTGACCACCAATAACGCTGAAAACAACTACACACTAAACAACAAGCGCATACCTACGAAAGACACCACCCCACTACGTGAAGAACCTGCCCCGGCACGACAGCGCCAGGACACTCCCGAGGTCACCCTCCGCCCGCCGATACCTCAGGGCCAGCCACGTATCAATCGATCCACCACGCCTCTCGATAATACCACACGCCCATCCACTAAGCGGTCACGAGCCACCAAGGCACACTGCAAGGACACGCACACACAAACCCTCATGTCCCAATACCTCCCCAAACCCACTACGGGGATCCACACCACAGAAACAAATCCAATCATAGACGAGACACCGCTAACCACGCCAGAGAGTGACCCAAGAATGAGCCAACACCACAGACCCCCAACCGGACTGCCCCAAGCAACCCTCAACAGGCAACACATCACCCTCACAACCTTCAATGTCAGAGGCCTACACAGATCTAGAAACGAAGTCCTTAACCTGGTGCACAAACAAAGTCCGGACATCTTAATCCTCACAGAAACTATGACCCAACCCAAGAGCAACAACTCTAGCTCTGGCTGGCTGAAGAGGGTTATGCCCAACTACACCGTCCACCGTCACGAAGGCCATAGTGAGGTCCTCATTGGCATCAGACACGATCTAGCTATCCAGATGCAAGCCACCATGATGCCGCCGTGCACAGATGCGAACGTGAACACCCGATGCGTCATCCTAAACCTTCGCCAACGACAAAGCGAGGAACTCACACTCGTCGCCACGTACTGGCCGTCAGGGAACAACGACGACGCGATCCCGCTAAGGAAGAAGATGCAGGAGCACATACGGACTGCCACTGGACAACTGCCCGGCTCACTCATCCTGGCGGGAGATATCAATGCCACGATGAAAGCAGAGGACCGCTCCGAACACACTGAATACCCACAAGACCACATGATGAGGGAGTTCGCCACAGAGATGCGCCTGTCCGAAGCTGATTCCGGCGACCGGGCCTGGACCTACCAGCAGCCACACTGCAACAGCCGCATTGACGCCATTCTCACGCGCGACGCGAGACACGGCCCTGGGCACCGCACGCATGTCGACACACAAGCGTACCTTAGTGACCACAGACCGCTCACCGCCACACTGACCACAACCAGGCTGGGCATAGAACTAGCAGCCACACATAAACCCCTGAAACACAGCCATACCATTCTCACAACCCCAATTACCAATAATGACAGGGAAGCCTACCGCCTGGCAGTGCAACAACCCAGCTCAGGCGCTCCACAACTACATGCACACCTGACAGCATACCTAGCTCCCATGTACACAGACGCTATCCACTTCCTGACCACACTAGACAAGGCTAACCCACAACAACCACAACGCCTAACACTAGTGGCAGGCCTCCCGGCTAGAGCAGCTGTCGACACCGCAGCCACCATGCTCACAACGCTCCTGGAAACCTGCAGGGGAACTGCCATGCAGACATGCAACACCAAGACATTGACCAGAGGAGGCCAGCATTACCAACGCAGGAGCATGTGCAAGATCAGACTGGCACTAGGGAAAAAGCTCAAAACCACCAGAGAACTCAGCCGGAAGGCTAGAAGGTTATACAAACAAAACGGCGTCCACCCGTCTGTCGATGACCTACTCCCAGAAACAGACACGACCAACGCGGAGGTAAGGGAGGCGGTGCAAGCACGCCAGGGCGACGGTACAACCGAAAATCACGTGCAAGCCGCGCTCGCCCAGCTAACCAACTCCTACCGCGACCAAATCCACAAACTAGATGACGACGACTCCGCACTTGCCATTGCACAGGCGCGTCTCAGAATGCAACACCTCATCAGCACCCAACCCAAAAAAGCCAACAAATACATACTACGCCCTTCTCGCACCGACCACAAAGGACTGCAGGCACTAGCCGACCCCGATACCAAGAACATCTGCACCGCCCCGGCCGACCTCAACCGAATTATCACCACCGCCTACAGACAAAAGCTCACGCCGCCGACTCCCAAAACCGGTCACTACACTAGCACACAGACCAGAAACTATCCCTGGACCCGCCCCAAAGCCGACGACCCCTTCACGTTGCACACCTGCCAAAATGTACACTGGCTGCACACAGCCATCATGGACAAAGCAGGATTTCAAGAATGCATCAGCAAACTGTCAGGTGGCAAAGCACCTGGCCCGGACGGCATTGAAAACGAGATCATCAAGATGCTGCCATGGGAGATGAGGGACACCATTCACCAGCTGTTTATCGTCATGTGGGCCACTGGCTGCACACCCACAGCATGGAAAGCCAGTGACACCTGCCTGCTATACAAAGACAAGGGCCAAGAAACAGACCTCAACGCCTACAGACCTGTGGGGCTAGCCAACACCATCTACAAACTCTGGACCAGCCTCATAACTAGAGCGCTGTGCGAATATGCTGAAGCTAATGGGATGCTAAGTAACTGCCAAGCAGGCTTCCGCTCCCATAGGGACACCACACAACAGCTCCAAATGCTGGTCATGGCCCTCGAAGACGCCAAGCTAGCCAAAGTAGATATATATGCGCTCCTGGTCGACTTCACTAGCGCCTTCAACACCACTTGTCAAGACAAACTGCTATGGATTATGCATGACTTAGGCTTTCCCACCGACGCTACAGATGCGGTGCGGGACCTCTACACGGGGGCAACGACACGCTTCAACACTCCGTACGGTCACACCGACCCGGTACCCGTTGACCGGGGTACCATCCAGGGCGACTCCCTATCACCTTTCTTATTCCTCATCTACATCGAACCCCTACTGCGTTGGCTCCAAGTAGGAGCGCGGGGGTACAAATTCACATCCGATACAACCGACAGCGCCGGGCGATTTACCATCGGCAGCATCGACTATGCAGACGACATCGCTATCCTATGCAACTCAATCAGCAATCTACGCTGCCAGGCCGACAAGCTCTCCGCCTACTCGGACTGGGGCCACCTCATCATATCCCACAGCAAAACCATCGCCACAGCGGCGCTCCACAAAGCGCACCAATCCGGCAGATGCAGCACCACGGCAGAAGCGGAAAAGCAAGCCCGCAGAGAACTACAAGTCGTAAAGTTACAAGGGAAGCCTGTCACCTACCTCCAACCGACCGCCCCCTTCACTTACCTAGGTGTCCTACTTACCATGACGCTCAACTGGAAACCACAACACATAGCCATGGTGTCCCAACTGAGACAGAAGTTAGAAAGACTACGACGCTCGTTTGCCAGCGCGAGACAAGCCATCCACATCATCAAAACAGCCATCATCCCCAGTCTGGCTTACAGTTTCTGCGTGGTCCCATGCACACCAGGAGATCTAGACCTCTACGACAGAGCAATCAACCAATGTATTAAGGAAAAACTTAGACTCCCACTAGGCACAACCAATGCCGTCGTCAGGGAGGACATCGACAAGCTCGGCCTGGGCATCAGCTCAACAGCCAAAGAGTACCATACCAGAAACACTACAGCCCTCTTGCACAGTCTCCAGTCCACAGACACTATACATGCCCACATAACCAGAAGCATACTACACAAACAGATTACCTGGCTCTACGCTCAAGCTGCCAAGCATGGACACCGCATCCTCATTATGCTACAACACACCCTACGCGCCAGACAACTCCTGCATGCTACCACGGCGCAACTCACTGCCACTCAGGAAGGACAAAACCTCTACCCTAAGGAAACCAAACTACTTGGACAACTCATCACACAGAATACTAGCGCCCTTCCACTTGACATAGTTAGTGCCTGCATGACGTGCCTCAAAAGTCTGGGCATCCGACATGCCACAGAGCTCCAACACACCATCGCTGGCAGCACCTACATCATCTCAGGAAAGATGCTTAAAGAACGCTTCCACAACAAGGTCAAACAAAAACACTATATCGCCCTCAACAGACTAACGACCATGGCGACCCAGGACAGATGCCCAACCACAACAGAGGCGAAAGACATCGCAGCCAAACGAGACACCACCTCCGACCTGCCCGCTGCGCAAAGACTAATTAAACCATGGGCCGCGGGCTTGACGGAGCTTGCACCAACCGACGTCGAAGAAGACACAAAGCACCGCTACGCTGATATCAGGGCGTATGTGATTGCCAAGAAGCCCACATCGGGAACACAACCGCCCAACCCGACGCACGTGACCGCAACACAACCGCCCGCAGCCCAGGAGGCCATCAAGAGCAACTCCCGGCTGCTAAGACGAGAGAACAAAGAAGCACAATCGCCTCCAACGAAGCCCACCCGACCCAAGGCGGGCACGAAACGGAACACTGAGGGCAGACAGATCCAAACTATCCCGAAGGACATCGTGCGCATAGTAGGCCTTGACCTTCCAGGGCTCTCCAGCTGGAAGGTGGATAAAGCCTGCCGATGTAAACCCAAGAACCTAGGTTGCATACTAGGGGCCATGTACGGCCACCAAGAGGCCATTACCAACATAGAGGGCTGGCAATGGGACGGCATTAACAAGGAAAACTACTACAAGGTGCATTGGAAGCCCACAGTCATAGATAGATGGGCATTACCACTATGTGCAGAAGAAGGCTATACACCCACACACATAGAACCCATCAGTAGGGAAGAGGCTAAAGACGTATGCACATGTGAGCTATGCTGGCTACCAAGAGGAGACAGCCCAATGTGCCACAACTGCAAGAGGGCCTACCACCCAGCTTGCCTTGAGGAAGCCCTCCTGTCGGGACACAAGGAACCAAGCCACTGGCTGTGCCCAATATGCAAGTTTGGCAGCAACGAGTTCAAAACGACTATGCGCCAGTCAGCGCACTCGGACCTTATACGAGTTCACTGGCGCCCCACCCTCGAACCGGCACCTCTCATCACGGCTCACCTGGACTACCTGGCGCGACGCAGCGACTATGAAGAGGAAAATAAGAGGATACAAGAAGCTAGATACGCGCGGCCTGACACACAGCTGCCAACACACACCCGGCAGGGACTACCGGACCCGCACACCTGGCTGCCCCGGTGCACCAACCTTCACTCGAAGGCCACCTTCCACACGTACCCCATTAACCCGCAGACGGACATCGTCGGGACGGGCAGATGCGAAACCTTCCTCCAACTGCACCCCCACATGACCACCCCCGCGATGAACTCAAGCACGGGGGAGCCCATCATGCCCAAACACGACCTAGTGCAACACGTAACGGTTCACGACGAGTCGGGCCGCACAGCAGGCCTCCTGACCAAACAACAACACCAGCACCTACACGCCTGGTTACAACACACACCACACGCACGCAACCTGGCCACAGAACTGGTGGCCCTCCTAAGGAGACAAGACACACAGAGCAGCCGCCACCCCATGAGACTGGCACAAGACAAAGCCCTCACTACCCTGCACACCACACGATCCTTTACAAGTACCGTCCAAAGGTGGGCGGACCCACTCACAGTTAGACCAGAAACTACTACCTACTGGAGCCCCGACATCAATGACACCGCCTTTGGGGCACACCACAATTGCCTACTCGTACGTCACACTGGGCTGTCCACATGGAACGTACCAGCCGATGATGCGGTGGCCCTGAAATGCGTTAACCATGCTATACACTCAGCACACCAGGAGGAGGCCATGGCCACCATCATGTTGATCCCTGGCAAAAAGGGGATCTCTTACCCCAAGTACATTGACACCTTGAGACGGTACCCAGAGTACTGCCAGCACCTGGCCAGCATACCTCTCACTAATACCAACTGCTCCAAACTTGGCAAACACGCCACCCTCCTCGTCTACGTCATATGGAATGAGGCAGGGCATATCGCGCAGCCATGTCCACCACCTCCTCCTGCTAGCAGCCCACGCGGACATATGGCATATCGCGCAGCCATGTCCACCACCTCCTCCTGCTAGCAGCCCACGCGGACATATGGCATATCGCGCAGCCATGTCCACCACCTCCTCCTGCTAGCAGCCCACGCGGACATATGGCATATCGCGCAGTCATGTCCACCACCTCCTCCTGCTAGCAGCCCACGCGGACATATGGCATATCGCGCAGCCATGTCCACCACCTCCTCCTGCTAGCAGCCCACGCGGACATATGGCATATCGCGCAGCCATGTCCACCACCTTCTCCTGCTAGCAGCCCGCGCGGACATATGGCATATCGCGCAGCCATGTCCACCACCTCCTCCTGCTCACATCGTTCCTCCTGCTCACCTCCACCTCCTTTTTCACCTCCACCTCCATCTTCCACTACACCTCCACCTCCTTCTTCAACTCCATCTCCACCTCCATCTTCACCTCCACCTCCATGTTCACCTCCATCTCCTTCACCTACACTTACCTCTTCACCTACTCCCCACCCCCCATCGCCACATACACCCCCCATCTCCATCTCCACCCTTACCCTCATCTTCGACCTGGACCCTAGTTGGTCACCCTACCTCCTCCAGCCCCTCCTTCAAGCTCAGCCTTTGACCCTCCCCCTCCTTCCTCCCTTAGCCCCTCACCCGCCTGGACCCCTCGTTGGTCACCCTACCTCCTCCAGCCCCTCCTTCAAGCTCAGCCTCTGACCCTCCCCCTCCTTCCTCCCTTAGCCCCTCACCCACCTGGACCCCTCGTTGGTCACCCTACCTCCTCCAGCCCCTCCTTCAAGCTCAGCCTTTGACCCTCCCCCTCCTTCCTCCCTTAGCCCCTCACCCGCCTAGACCCCTCGTTGGTCACCCTACCTCCTCCAGCCCCTCCTTCAAGCTCAGCCTTTGACCCTCCCCCTCCTTCCTCCCTTAGCCCCTCACCCACCTGGACCCCTCGTTGGTCACCCTACCTCCTCCAGCCCCTCCTTCAAGCTCAGCCTTTGACCCTCCCCCTCCTTCCTCCCTTAGCCCCTCACCCACCTGGACCCCTCGTTGGTCACCCTACCTCCTCCAGCCCCTCCTTCAAGCTCAGCCTTTGACCCTCCCCCTCCTTCCTCCCTTAGCCCCTCACCCGCCTAGACCCCTCGTTGGTCACCCTACCTCCTCCAGCCCCTCCTTCAAGCTCAGCCTTTGACCCTCCCCCTCCTTCCTCCCTTAGCCCCTCACCCACCTGGACCCCTCGTTGGTCACCCTACCTTCTCCAGCCGCTCCTTCAAGCTCAGCCTTTGACCCTCCCCCTCCTCCCTCCCTTAGCCCCTCACCCACCTGGACCCCCCGTTGGCCACCCTACCTCCTCCAGCCCATCCCTTCAAGCTCAGCCTTTGACCCTCCTGCCTCCCTTAGCACGTGTCGCAGTATTTACCTCTTCTCTATAAGCTCCTTTTCCTTTGGTCCTTGAGTTCTCTTCTCCTAGTTTGTTTCCCTCTTTTGCTTTACGTCCAGTTCAACTCTTCGGCTTTCTACCTTTGGAGGTTGGCTTGTATCCATCCAAGCCCTGCCTCTTCAGTGTAACAACTACTACTACTCACCACCAAAGGCAACCCGCAAGGATGGATGGCTAGCACAGCCACCGCACTACATCCGGACCGGGAGACACACCCTTTCCATCACAAACCCAATAACCAAAAACAGCCAGCCACCCTCCCCAGTGGCCACAAACAGCACCTCCGCCTCCCGCTGGACAGGGCCCTACCTACGCCAGGGCACACACGCAACCAACACCAGCTCACACACCACTCCACCACGCTACCACGGATGGCCATCACCGAATGGACCACTGTAGCGTACACTGACGGGAGCTGCATTAAGACATCCGAGCCAGCCCCGGCACGCGTCGGGGCGGGGGTCTATATTCCAGAAAACAACGCCCTGATTACCATTGCACTGAACGACCCAGAGAACAACACCATCAACAAAGCAGAACTCACAGCGATACACGCGGCAATCAAAGCAGGAGCCAGACGCATTGCCACCGACAGCCTCTGCTCCCTCTATCAGATCCGCCGAGCCCTCGCTAACCCTATGTCCCTCATCAATCATAGACATAACGACATCCTGACAGACATCGCCACCCTCATCGTCGCCAGCCCCGACACGATCCAATTCTTCAAAGTCAAGGCCCACTCGGGCGTCATCGGAAACGAAGGCGCAGATGCCCTTGCTAAGCACGCAGCGTTACACCCGGAACAAGCCAACACACTAGGGTACCACCCGACAACACGTAGAGAGAGGGGCATATGGCTAAGCAACGGGACCGACGGCGAAACCCTCGCCCCACTCCCGGACTGCCGCCACAGCGTGCGAGCACACATGCATAGCAGGCACAAGTTAGGCCTCGCCAACCAAGACAGCATTTACTATCAGATGACCCAAGATATCACCAAAGCTGCGGCAAAGGGAGCGGGCGAAAGAGTGATGACCGACACGAACATCTCCATCCCCGCGCAAAGAACCGCCTTACTCTACCGAACCGGAGGGCTCTACAACCAAAAGCTGGCTATGCGCTGGAAAAAGGCGACAGACGACCGCTGCCCACTCTGTGGGGAGGCTGACAGTGCCACACACCTCCTCTCGGGCTGTAGCGCGACCCTACCACTTGTGCAAGAAAGGCACAACGGGGCCGGCCGCCTTATCGCCAAAGCCATCAGCAAAGGAACCCTCGGCGGGTGCATCCGGTTTGCGGACACCGGCAGCTGGGAGAAGGGTGCAAAAGACAACCTGGACCTCCCTAACGACACACTACACACAACACTGCGGGCGCTTGGCCTCAAGACAGCAACGACCAAAAATACCACCAGACCAGACATTCTCATGGTGACGCCCCTACAGAAGACGGGCAAACGCGGCAAAGCCATCAAACGGGTCACTATCATAGAAATCAAATACTGTGCGGACTCCAGATGGGCAGAACAACTGGACAAAGCCCTCAACCAACACACGAAACTGGCACACACCATCCGCAAGGAAGGCCACACGGTCGAGATCCGACCAATCCTATTAGGTATAGGCGGCATTACATATGAAACACACACGCGCCAACACCTTTTGGCCCTTGGGGTCACCCAAAACGACGTAACCAAGCTACTAAACAAGCTCACGAGACATGCGGTAGAGGCAGCCCACTCCATTGCCAAGAACAGCTACAGGCTACGAGCTACTAAAGGGGGGGGGGGGGTAAGGAGGTCTGTTGCTTCTCGACGGTGGGAGCAGGCCGCGCCCCAGGCGGTAGCTCCTCCCTTAATGCACGCCGGTGAATACCGGCGTAGTCTTCTTCTTCTTCTTCTTCTTGGACAGGTGCAGGGAACAGGTGCGGGTTCAGCCCCTTCGTCCCTCACTAGGGCCCTTTATTTGAGCCGGATCAGTAGTAGCTACTAGCGATCATCAGCGGGAATACTAGGGACCACTAGTGGCCCGACCCAAGTGGTGTTAATGGGCTGTGTGGAGCAGGGTTCGACAGTTGGTGATATCTGGTCTAAGGGCGCCCTTAACTGATGTCAGGGTAAACTATGGGGACCCTATACACTGTTCATACCCCAAGAATTTTTGCCGGCCTGCGGCCGGCTTGGAAGAGGCATGTTACCTTACAGCAGCTAACAAGGAGGCTTCAAAGGTGTCCTTTGGGACTCCACCTGCCTCCGTGCCAAACAAGGCCTCATCCACTTCATCACTTGACTCATGCTCTCACTCATGCTCTTCTTGCGCGCTCCCTTCCCCCCATTGTGAGCCCCCATGACCCCATTGTGACCCCCCATGAAGGTACTGGCACCAACAGAGCAGAAAGCCACAAGCTTGCCAACATCTAGGCTGAGGGTGTCAATCACACGCAGTATGATAGCTGTGATGTGCTCAGATGTGGCCCCCACCACTTTGACAGCGCATAAGAAAGAGGTGTGGTAGATAAAGGACGATGGCTCCAGATAGCGCACGTAGAGGAGCAAATGGTACTCAGTTCCCACGTCCGTGCTGCTGTCAGCTAACAAGCTGAATAGGGGCTGGCTCGTACAGCTGCTAGCTGTTGAGTGAGGAGGGTTTGGCTAATAGAGTAAAGGGCGGCATTGAAGTAACGGGTGGCACTGAAGTCATGCGGCATAGCTGGTGCCCCACTATGAGTGGCAAACTGGAGGTGAGCTGCAACACTCCGGGAAATTAGGGCTTGGCAGGCTTGAAAAACCTGAGAGTTGAGGTTTGAAACTTGGTATGTAGGCTGCTGTGACCTAGGGGAGCTCAAGACTCTCTCGGGCAAAAGTGTAATTCTCAGGCGTTGGGGAGTTGCTGGACCAGGTGTGGGGCTGTGACCCTGATTTTGGCTAAGGGAGTTGGCACCGAGTGACCAAAGTGACTTTTCATGAAATGTGAGTATGAGCGATTGTAGAGGGTCGTTACAGCTGCCCACCCTAGTAGGTGGCATGCAAAACCTCCAAGCCAGTGATAAGTTATGGCCCACTTAAGGTGACCCTGCGGAGGGTTTAGTACCCCTCTTGCCCAAAAGGGGGGTGACTTGACCCTCCGCAGGGTCAGAGGTGACCCTCCGCA
>JASKMD010000020.1:3007357-3041083 GCA_030144725.1 Haematococcus lacustris | reverse complement strand
ACGCTAGAAGCTGTTACAGGTGTCAGACTGTCTCAGCGTGACCAGGCCAGGACATAGAACGGCCCCCGGGGATCGAACCCGAATGGTGGGCAGGCAATACAGCCCACCATTTAACCTGCCTGTATCACACTTCGTCAGTGACACTAGCGGCCGACTGCCGAGTGCAGAATCGGAACGCTACATTCCTCCCTCTCCTAAGGGATGGCCGTTCCGCCCATAGGCCATCATGGCATGGACTCGCAGTACTATGACCACTATTTGAGAACTCCTGCCCATCCGGACGCAGGTCGCTCTCAGGAGAATATGGTCACCATGGACCCTTCCAGCCCAAGCTCAGTGAGCTAATGGACGCTGGGAACCAGACTAGCCAGGCTCACATGAGCAACTGGAACCATAGTACACCAAGGCACATAGCATGCAGCAAAGCAACCAGCAAGACTACATGGAGCCCATGTCCCACATTCAAATCACAGCAAGCCATGCTGAGCCTTATACAAGTTCACGCAGTCAGGGGCATTTGCTAGATTGCTGGCAGGCTCCCAAGTGTTGTCAGAGTCTTCATAGCCCTTCCATTTGACGAGGTACTCCTTTGCTTTACCTGCACGCACATGCCGGTGACTCACAATGCGTTCTACTTCATACTGTGGGGAATCATCTAGCCAGCCCAACTCAGTGGGGGGTAGACGACCAAAGTTGCCCTCATAGGGTCTTAGCAATGACACATGGAACACAGGATGAATCCTAGACATGGCTGGTGGCAGTGTCAGCTTTACAGCGTCCTCGCCCACATGAGCTTCAATCCTGAAAGGCCCCACATACCGTGGCAGCAGCTTCCTGGCTTTGCCCACCATGTTACGTAGGTTCATGGTACTGAGCAGCACACGGTCACCCACTTGGAACACACTGTCCGAGGATTTCCTGTGTGGATTAGCACCATTAGCCTGGCGGCTCTGTGCCAGTTTCATGCACCGTCTGGCTTCTTGAACACCCTTTTCCCAGCCCTCAGAGAAGTACTGGGCCATAGGAGGTGGCAACCGAGGTAACTCATGGGTCACCGGTGTCACTGGGGACTGTCCATAGTTAACCAGGAAAGGTGTAGACTTAATGCTTTCTTGCCATGAGTTGTTAATTGCAAACTCGGCAAACGAGAGGTGTTTAGGCCAGTCTCGTTGAGTGGGAGAGATATAATGCCTAAGCATCTCCTCCAACACTTTGTTATAACGCTCAACCTGCCCGTTTGACTGGGGGTGATAGCTGGAGGTGAGTGAGTGCTTCATGCCCATTAGCTTGCATACAGCTTGCCAGAACTTACTCACAAAAAGGGAACCCCGATCACTCACAACTTCAGAGGGTAGTCCATGATGGACAAATACCTTATCAATGAAGAGTTGTGCAAACTCAGGAGCGTCCATGCTCTCTTTGCAGGGCACTAGGTGTACCATCTTAGAGAGTCTGTCAACGAATACACAGATGGAATCATATCCATGTGATCCGGACGGTAGTTTGGTTATGAAGTCCATGTGCATGACTTCCCAGCGGTATCCAGGTATAGATAGAGGATGAAGGAACCCCCATGGCTTAGCTGTAACCGACTTGTTTCTCTGGCATGCATCACATGTTGTTACATAGTGACGCACATCAGTGCGTAAGTGTTTCCACCAGAACACACGCATGACATGCTCCAACGTCTTAGTGATCCCAACGTGGCCAGCATACTTAGCATCGTGCATCTCGTGCAGGATATGCTCTCGTAGCTGTTTGTCACGGGGCACAATGACGGTGCGTCGTTTGTTATGTCTCCATAGGCCATTATCATCCAGGTAGTAGTTCTTAGTCTTCCTACGCTTGGTGAAGTTGGAGTCAGCAGCATAGGCTCTGACCAACCACTCATGTAGGTTTGACAAGGGACCTGGTGGTTTGGGTGCACTGGGTTCTCCATCTGCTGGTACATCAGCAGCCCAAGTAACACGTTTGGTGGGTGGCCTTACGGCAGCACCATCACCTTGGCCTGGTGGTGGTTGTGTGGGTGGCGCAGCGGCATCACCAGCACTCGTTTTACGTGCCTCAGCACCAGTTTCCTCCCCCTCCTGAGAACGCCGCTTACTCCTAGTCATGACAAGGATACTCTTCACATTATCAGCACCAGGGCCTTTACACGTCTGTACTGTGGCAGCTGGAATGCGTGACAACGGATCAGCGGGATTAGATATACCAGGTAAATACTCAATGGTATATGAGAAGCGGGCCAGGAATTCCATCCATCTAGTCTGCCTGCGTGAGAGTATGTTTTGAGTGGGCAGAGAGATGAGTGGCCGGTGATCTGTGTACAGAGTGAATGGTACCCCTTCAAGGTAACACCTCCACTGTTGACACGCAGATACCAATGCCAGCAGTTCCTGTTCGCCCGTGGTGTAATTAACCTCAGCAGGGATTAATTTCCTGGAGTAATACGCCAACGGGTAGCCATCCTGCATCAGGACTGCACCGATGCCCTCAAGGGACGCATCGCAGTGCACCTGGAAGGGTTTGCTGTGATCAGGAAGCTTGAGCATAGGCACATTAGAAATGGCCTGCTTCAAGGCATTGAATGCATCCAGCTCAGCCTGAGGCCATGCTTTCCAAGGGAACGAGTCCTTCTTGGGGCCAGTCAGGTTTGTGAGGGGTGCAGCAATGGTGCTAAAATTATGTACGAATTTACGGACATAATTAGCAGCGCCCAGGAAAGACTGCAGAGTTTTGAGGCTTGTAGGGACAGGCCAGTTAGAGATGGCAGTAACTTTACAAGGGTCGACAGATATACCCTGAGCACTTATAATGTGGCCCAGGAACATAAGTGTGCGTTTCATAAACTCACATTTAGATAACTTAGCATAGAATTTATTCTTACGCAGTAAGTCAAATACACGTCTGAGATGGACTAGGTGCTCCTCAGTGTTCTCGGACATCACCAGGATATCATCGAGATACACGAGGGCACAGTCATTGATCACCTCAGCAAATGCTTCATTCATTACACGCTGGAACGTGGCAGGAGCATTTGTCAGGCCAAAACACAGTACCTTGAATTGGTAGTGTCCCTCAGGTGTCCTGAACGCAGTTTTAGGGACATCCTCAGCCGGGATGCGGATCTGGTGGTAACCAGCCTGCAAATCAAGGGAGGAGAACACAGTTTTTCCTGCGAGCTGATCAAACAGATCATCAATGCGTGGCAAAGGATACTGGTCCCTGATTGTAATTTTATTGAGCTGGCGGTAATCAATGCACATGCGCAGCTCACCTGATTTCTTCTGGACAAACAGCACTGGTGCAGCAAAGGGAGAGGAGCTGGGCTCTATCAGGCCTTTGGCAAGGAGATCAGTGATCTGTCTACGCAGTTCATCATGCTCAGGTTTGGACATCCTATAGCTGGGCCTAGCTGGAGGCTTAGCATCGGGCTGCAAGGGGATGGAGTGCCCTACTGCACGCTCTGGTGGGAGTCCAGTGATGGGTTCGAATACATCAGAGTATTCATCAAGCAGAGCTTGGAGGTGCTGTCTATGGACAGGTGAAACATCTGCTGGCAAGGTAAGGTCTTCCAAAGACACCATAGCAACCATAGCAGAGCCCCCTTTACGCAACCATCTGGCTGCTTGCTTAGCTGTCACAAAGGCCTTTGGATTGGCTTTGGACACAGCAGCAAGTACAGCAGCAGGTGGGCGGGGCAGTGAGTGGGTGGACCCAGGTGGCCTGTTGGCAACACGCTGGCCAGCAGCACTCATGTCACCTGTGTGTGGATGCAAGGTTGTGTTACCTTGGGCAGTGCGCAGGGTCAGGGTCTGGTCGACGTAGTCGATCAAGGCCCCCTGCACAGACAGCCAGTCAGCACCCAGGAGCACGTCATAAGCATGAACAAGGTCAGGCATGACAGTCAGCAGGCACATGCAGCTAAAGCTGGCAATGTGCAACTGTACCTTGACATAGTGCTCACAGATCACAGGTTGATTGTTAGCAACATCAAACCTAAGTGACACAGGATAGGTATAGAGAGGAATACCATGCAGCTGAACATAGCTAGCACTAATGAATGACGCGTCAGCACCACCATCAGCTAACATATGGCAGACATGGCTGTTGATGGTGCCAGAGAACTGGAACCTCACCTTGTTGTCTTGTCCAGCGACCCCCAGGATAACTTGGGACGGCAGCATGGGGCAACAAAGGGCTGTCTTACATGATACCACATGGCTCAGGCATGGGTCAGCAGCCTCACAACAAAAACCCACACAATCAGCTGCCAACATGGCAGTCTGCTCAGGCTTTGACACAGTATCAGGCAAAGCACACTTGCAGCTGTCCAATGCATTCACTGCAGGACCCTGACGCTCAGGTTTGTTTGGCACAGGCAATGACACACAGGGTATGCCAGTCTGTTGCTCAGGCTGTGTGCAGGCAACACACTCCTACAAATTAGTCCCTGCGTTTTTCCCTGCGTTTTAGGCCAACCTTGTCCGATTGGACTGAAATTTTGATAGATGGTGTTTTGCAGAAAATAAAACATATTGTTTTTTGAGAAAAGTTTTCAAAAAACAATATGTTTTAATTTCTGCAAAACACCATCTATCAAATTTTCAGTCCAATCGGACAAGGTTGGCCTAAAACGCAGGGAAAAACGCAGGGACTAATTTGTAGGAGTGCATTAGCACAGTTGCATGCAGCAGACAGTTTATCAGGCTCAGCAGTTGGTACCGCAGCACAGGAACAGCACCTGCCTGGCTGGGCAACACCCTATTTGGCATTAGCAGTGGCCAGCTTGCCCTTGCCCTGCCCCTTATCATCATCATCTGGGCGGCTGCGCTTCTGAGGCACATTGGCCCCAGCAGGTGGCCTAGAGTAGCCTGACTGTTCACGGGCCTGCTTGGCAGGCAGGTGCTTCCAAGGGCACTGAGGCTTCAGGTGATCAGGAGAATAACAGTGGTGGCAGTACTGGCCAGGCTTGACAGCCGTGGCAGCAGCAGCAGCACCAGACTTCTTGCCAGCAGCAGCAGGGGGTGGCCCTGGCCGCATGCCACCACGCCTGGGCGCAGTGCGGCCAGCAGGACGAGGAGCAATAGGTTGGCGACCAGAAAGTGGCAGAGGTCTGTTGGCGTCAGTGATCTCATGTTCAGCTTGTTCGGTGATGGCACGACCCTGCACAGCAGCCACATGGCGCTTGGAGCTGACTGCACCGGCCAGGAACACAGCATTACGCTGTGCCTGCCTGGCAGAATCAATTGCTTGGGTCAATGTCGGGTTCTGCAAGGGGACAATGTCCTTCAAGACAGTCTCACGCAGACTGGGAGACAACCCAGTGACAAACAGATTGACCAGGAGGGACTCGTCCATGCACTGCGCACCAGCAGTCAACAGGTTGTTCCTAAACGCAATGAGGTACTCAGAGAGTTCAGGATAACTGGGACCCATACGGATTGACCTGTCAAGCAGTCTGTCGCGAGCCTCAAGCATATCATCTCGCAAGTCATCGCCTGTGTACTCAAGGAAAGACGCACGTAAAAACTGCCAGGGAGGAGCAACACCTGTCTGCGCAAAATGAGCTTGCTGGACCGAAGGGTACCAGGCATTGCGAGCAGCACCAGATAGGAAGGCAGGGAAGACAGAGACAATGTCCAAAGAATAGCGAGCACAGTGGGCCTCCAAGTCATCGCAGAAGGCCGAAGCCCTGCGGACTGATTTAGCGCAGGCATCTGTCCACTTGTCTGGGCCAGGCACAGCCTTGGCAGCCGGGACAGAAGTAGGAGCAGGGGACAGGAGGTGGTGCAAAGCGCCACCTCGTCCACCAGCAGACAGATAAGTGCCAGGAATACACGCAGGACGTGTGCCTGACCTGCTTGGGGAGGGTGTGCGCATTCCAAACAGCCTGTCCTGATAGGAAGACGATCTACCAGGAACTAGGCTCACCTGAGCAGCCAGAGAAGACAGAGCGCGGTCCATGTTCCTCTGGCGTATGCGCAGCGAGTTCAGCTCCATTCTGGTAGCCGCCAGTTCCTCGCGAAGCTGCTCAGCCTCGTCCTCTTCTTCCTCATTTTCATCAGGCTCCTCATCCTCAACCTCCTCCTCGTCATTGAGAAGTTCGTCGTCCAGTGGGCCAGTGCCAGGACGGGAATGGTTAGCAGAAGTACCCGCAGGGTTCAGAGCTGCCTGCAGGTCTCTGCGGAAGTCGGGGTCAGTGCGAGCTAGTGCCAGCAGACCTCTGAAGTTTTCTGGGTCGGTGGATGTGCCGGCGCCAGGAGTCTCTCCAGTAGGAGTACCGTCTGTCATGTTAGCGGCGTTGAGAGTTATCGATTGCGGAAACCAATGTAGCGTTCAGGAAGAGCGCGCCTTAAATCTTTTCAACGTGTGAGCGCCATGCAACGCTAGAAGCTGTTACAGGTGTCAGACTGTCTCAGCGTGACCAGGCCAGGACATAGAACGGCCCCCGGGGATCGAACCCGAATGGTGGGCAGGCAATACAGCCCACCATTTAACCTGCCTGTATCACACTTCGTCAGTGACACTAGCGGCCGACTGCCGAGTGCAGAATCGGAACGCTACACATCACCACCTAGCCCGCCTTGACCGCATCTACCTTCCTCCCCAACTCTCGACCTTCTAGAAGAAAGAAGAAGAAGACTACTCCGGTATTCACCGGCGTGCATTAAGGGAGGAGCTACCGCCTGGGGCGCGGCCTGCTCCCACCGATGCAGCCAAAGAAGAGGCGATCCCCCTACCCTCCTTCCCTCTTAGCAGCCCTGAGTCTGTAGCTTGTCTTTGCAATGGAGTGGGCTGTCTCCACCGCGTGTCTTGTTAACTTGTGTAATAGTTTAGTAGTGTTATCTTGTGAGACCCCCAAGGCCAGGAGGTGTTGCCGTGTGTGTGCTTCATACGTTATGCCCCCTATGCCCAGGAGGATTGGTATAATCTCCACCATGTGGTCTTCCTTGCGTATGGTTTGAGCTAGATGGGTGTGTTGGTTGAGTGCCTTGTCCAGTTGATCCGTCCACCTTGAGTCCGAGCAGTATTTGATTTCTATGATAATGACCCGTTTGATGGCTTTGCCACGTTTGCCCGTCTTCATTGTTGGTATAACCATGAGAATGTCTGGTCTGGTGGTGTTTTTGGTTGCTGCTGTCTTCAGTCCGAGTGCTCGAAGTGTTGTGTGTAGTGTGTCGTTAGGGAGGTCAAGGTCTTCTTTTGCGCCTTTCTCCCAGCTGCCGGTGTCCGCGAAGCTGATGTAGCCGCCTAGGGTACCCTTGCTTATGGCTTTAGCGATGAGGCGACCGGCCCCGTTATGCCTTTCTTGCACCATCGGTAGTGTCTCGCTGCAGCCCGAGAGGAGGTGAGTGGCACTGTCGGCTTCCCCGCAGAGTGGGCACCGGTCGTCGGTCGCCCGTTTCCAACGCATGGCCAGCTTTTGGTTATAAAGCCCGCCGGTACGGTAGAGAAGGGCAGTTCGTTGCGCGGGTATGGAGATGTTCGTGTCGGTCATCACCCTTTCGCCTGCTCCTTTCGCCGCGGCTTTGGTGATCTCCTGGGACATCTGGTAGTAGATACTGTCTTGATTGGCGAGACCGAGGCTGTGCTTGCGGTGCATGTGTGCTCGCACGCTTTGGCGGCAATCCGGCAATGGGGCGGGGGATTCGCCGTCGGCATCGTTGCTGAGCCAGGTGTTGGTCTTTTTCCGTGTGGTCGGGCGGTAGGCTGGGGTGTTGGCAAGCTCTGGGTGTAATGCCGCGTGCTTGGCGAGGGCATCGGCGCCTTCGTTGCCGATAATTCCCGAGTGGGCCCGGACTTTGTAGAAGTGGATCGTGACGGGGCTATCGATGATGAGGGTAGCGATAGCGGTCAGGATGTCGTTGTGCCTATGTGTGATGAGCGACATCGGGTTAGCGAGGGCTCGGCGGATCTGGTAGATAGAGCAGAGGCTGTCGGTGGCGATGCGTTTGGCCCCCGCTGTGAGTGCCGCGTGTATCGCCGTGAGTTCCGCCTTGTTGATGGTGTTGCTTTCTGGGTCATCCATGGCGACGGTGATGAGGACGTTGGTCTCCGGGATGTAGACCCCCGCCCCGACGCTCGCTGGGGCTGCCCCCGAGGTCTTAATGCAGCTGCCGTCCGTGTACGCGAGCGTGGCCCATTCGGTGATGGCCATCCGTGGTTGTGTCGTGGAGTGTTGCGTGAGCTGTTGGTGGCTGCGTTGGTGCCCCGCGGTGGGGAGGTCCCTGTCCAACGGCAAGCGCATGTGTTGGTTGTGGCCGCTGGGGGGTGTGGCCGGCTGGCTTTGATTCGTTGGTCTCTTGTGGATTGGGTGTGTGTCTCGTTGAGGGTGGAGGGCAGTGGCAGTGCTAGCCAGCCATCCTTGGGGGTTGCCTTTGGTGACGAGTTGTTGTCCCGCTGCATTCCAGATGACGTAGATGTGGAGCTTGGCATGCTTGCCTGGCTTGGAGCAGGTGGTCTTGGTGGGGGGTATGCTGGCCAGGTGCTGGCAGTATTCTGGGTAGCGTCTTAGGGTGTCAATGTGTTTGGGGTAGGAGATGCCCTTTTTCCCTGGGATCAGCATGATGGTGGCCATGGCCTCCTCCTGGGTAGCTGACTGTATAGCATGGTTGACGCATTTGAGTGCCACCGCATCGTCTGCCGGTACGTTCCATGTGGATAGCCCAGTGTGGCGTACCAGTAGGCAGTTGTGGTGTGACCCGAAGGCCGTGTCATTGATGTCAGGGCTCCAGTAGGTAGTGGTTTCCGGTCTAACCGTGAGTGGATCAGCCCACCTTTGGACGGTACTTGGAAAGCTTCGTGTGGTGTGTAGAGTGGCAAGGGCTTTGTCTTGTGCTGCTCTCATGGGGTGGTGGTTGCTCTGTGTGTCATGTCTCCTTAGGAGGGCCACCACTTCTGTGGCCAGGTTGCGTGCGTGTGGTGTGTGTTGTAACCAAGCGTGTAGGTGTTGGTGTTGTTGTTTTGTCAGTAGGCCTGCTGTGCGGCCCGTCTCGTCGTGGGCCGTTACATGTTGCACTAGGTCGTGCTTTGGCATAATGGGCTCCCCCGTGCTGAGGCTCATCGCGGGGGTGGTCATGTGCGGGTGCAGTTGGAGGAAGGTTTCGCATTTGCCCGTCCCGACGATGTCCGTCTGCGGGTTGATGGGGTACGTGTGGAAGGTGGCCTTCGAGTGCAGGTTGGTGCACCGGGGTAGCCAGGTGTGCGGGTCCGGTAATCCTTGCCGGGTGTGGTCCGGCAGGTGCGTGTCGGGCCTCGCATGTCTGGCTTCTTGTATCGTCTTGTTTTCCTCGTCGTAGATGTTACGCTTAGCCGTGTAGTCCAGGTGTGCCGTGATGAGCGGTGCCGGTTCCATGGTGGGGCGCCAGTGTACTCGTATGAGGTCCGAGTGCGCTGACTGACGCATGGTAGGCTTGAAGTCATTGCTGCCAAACTTGCATATGGGGCACAGCCAGTAGCCTGGTTCCTTGTGTCCCGACAGGAGGGTTTGCTCGAGGCAGGCTGGGTGGTAGGCCCTCTTGCAGTTGTGGCACGTGGGGCAGTCGCCTCTTGGTAGCCAGCATAGCTCACAAGTGCATACATCTTTAGCCTCTTCCCTACTGATGGTCTCTATGTGTGTGGGTGTATAGCCTTCTTTAGCACATAGGTGTAATGCCCACCGTTCTATGACTGTAGGTTTCCAGTGCACCTTGTAGTAGCTTTCCTTATTAATGCCGTCCCATTGCCAACCGTCTATGTTGGTGATGACCTCCTGGTGGTCGTACATGGCCCCTAGTATGTGCCCTAGGTCCGTGAGCTTGCACCGGCAGGCTTTGTCCACCTTCCAGCTTGAGAGCCCCGGGAGGTCAAGGCCTGGTATGCGCACGATGTCCGCCGGGATTGTGTGGACATGTCTACCGTCCTTGTGCCGTTTAGCGCCCGCTTTGGGTCGAGTGGGCTCCGTTGGGTGCGAGGATGTTGCTCGTTGCTCTCGTTGCAGCAGCCGTGAGCGCGCCCTAATGGCGTCGGGGGCTGCGGCCGCTGCTGCCCGTTCCGTCGTGTCTGGTTGCGTTGCGTGCGTGACCGCGTACGCTTTCATATCCATATAGCGGTTTCTGGTGTCTGGCACCGTGGGTGTGGGCGCAAGTTCCGTGAGACCCGCGGCCCAGGGTGTGATTTTGCGTTGGTCGGGCGGTAGGGTGAGTGATGTGTTGCGGCTGTCCCGGATGGTGCGCGTTGCGGTCGCGTCAGGGCATGAGGGCTGGGCCGCCATGGCCGCGAGTTTGTTGAGGGCGATGATGTGTTTCTGCTTGACCTTTTTTCCGTACTTCGATGTGAGCATGCTACCCGTGATGATGTGTGTGTTGCCCTCGCAGCTGAGCTCAGATGCGTGAGTGATGCCTAGGCTTTTGAGGCAGGTGATGCTGGCGCTGACGACATCGTGTGCATTAGAACTGCTGGCTTGTGTGATGAGGCGGCCTAGTGCTTGGCATTCCTTGGGGTAGAGGGGTAGTCCCCCTTCCGTGGCTGACAGCCCGGCTAGTGAGGTGTAGACTAGTTGCCTTGCCCTGAGGGTATGGTGGAAGAGGGTGAGCATGCGGTGTCCTTGAGTGTTGGCCTGGGTATTGAGCCACGTGATTTGTTTGTGTAACATGCTCCTTGAGATGTGGGCGTGCGTCGCATCTGTGGACTGGAGGCTGTGTGTGAGGGCTGTCGTGTTGCGAGCGTGATATTCCTGGGCTGTGGAGCTGATGCCCATGCCTAGTTTCCCGGCGTCTTCTCTGACGATGGCGTTGGGCGTTCCCAGGGGGAGTCTGAGTTTAAGCTTAACGCATTGATTGATGGACCTGTCATACAGCTCAAGGTCCCCTGGGGTGCAGGGCACGGCGCAGAAGCTGTAGGCTAGGCTGGGTATGATGGCCGTGCGGATGATGTGTATGGCCTGTCTAGCACTAGCGAAAGAACGTCTGAGTCTCTCTAGTTTGTGGCGGAGTTGGGTAATCATAGCGGTGTGTTGTGGTTTCCAGTCCAGCGTCATGGAAATGAGCACTCCCAGGTAGGTGAAGGGTGAGGTCGGGCGGTGGTACGTGACGGGTTTTCCTTGTAGGCTGACGGTTTGGAGTTGTTGGCGGGCCCGCTTGTCCGCTTCGACCGCGTTGCTGCACATGCCAGTTTCGACCGAGTGGTGAAGCGCCGCGGTTGCGAGGGTTTTACTGTGTGAGATGATGAGGTGACCCCAGTCCGAGAAGGCTGAGAGTTTGTCCGCTTGGCATCGGAGGTTGCGAAGGGTGTTGCAAAGTATAGCGATGTCATCTGCATAGTCGATGCTGCTGACGGTGGCGCGTTCCCCGCTGTCGGCTGTTGCTGATTTAAATTTATAGCCCCTCGCGCCCACTTGCAGCCATCGCAGGAGGGGTTCGATATAGATGAGGAACAGGAAGGGTGAGAGTGAGTCGCCCTGGATAGTGCCCCGGTCTACGGGTACCGGGTCGGTGGGGCCGTAGGGAGTTCTGAAGCGCGTTGTAGCACCCGTGTATAGGTCCTTCACTGCGTCAGTCGCGTCCGTGGGGAAGCCTAGATCGTGCATGATCCATAGTAGTTTGTCCTGGCAGGTGGTGTTGAACGCACTGGTGAAGTCGACCAGGAGCGCGTAAATATCTGCCTTGGCCAGTTTAGCATCCTCAAGGGCCATGACGAGCATCTGCAGCTGTTGTGTGGTGTCCCTGTGGGAGCGGAACCCAGCCTGGTTCTTGCTGAGCATCCCATTAGCCTCAGCATACTCAGACAGCGTCTTGGTAATGAGGCTGGTCCACAGCTTATAAACGGTGTTGGCTAGGCCCACTGGCCTGTAGGAGTTAAGGTCCGTTTCTTGCCCCTTATCCTTGTAGAGCAGGCATGTGTCACTGGTTTTCCACGTGGTGGGTGTGCAACCTGTTGCCCACATGATGATGAACAGCTGGTGTATGGTGTCCCTCATCTCCCATGGCAGCATCTTGATGATCTCGTTCTCAATGCCGTCTGGTCCTGGGGCTTTGCCCCCCGACAACCTACTGAGGCATTCCTGAAAGCCTGCCTTGTCCATGATGGCTGTGTGTAACCAATGTACGTTTTGGCAGGTGTGCATCGTGAAAGAGTCGTCCGCTTTGGCGCGGGCCCACGGGTAGTTTCTTGTCTGCGTGTTTGTGTAGTGGCCAGTTTTGGGGGTCGGCGGCGCCAGCTTCGTTCCGTAGGCATCGGTAATTATCCGGTTCAGCTCGGCCGGGGCCGTGCATATCCTGTTGGTGATGGGGTCGGCTAGCGCCTGCAGACCTTTGTGATCCGTGCGGGACGGGCGTAGGATGTATTTGTTTGCTTTCTTAGGTTGGGTGCTGATTAGTTGTTGCATTCTGACACGGGCTTGTGCGATGGCGAGTGCGGAGTCGTCGTCGTCTAGCTTGTGAATTTGGTCGCGGTACGAGTTGGTCAGCCGGGCGAGCGCGGCTTGCACGTGATTCTCGGTTGTATCATCGCCCTGGCGCGCTTGCACCGCCTCCCTTGTCTCCGCATTTGTCGTATCTGTCTCTGGGATAAGTTCATCGATGGTTGGGTGCACGTTGTTTTGCTTGAAAAACACTCTAGCCTTCCGGCTGAGTTCTCTGGTGGTTTTGAGCTTTCTGCCTAGACCTTCTTTCTCGACCTTCTCCCACTCAGCCTCCTGTCACTTTTCCCCCCGAGGCGATCACCACGCAGTCTCCTTTCTTCTCCTCCCCGCCTCTCCCCTACAACCCAGAGGCCCAGGGCGACACCCCATCCCTTGCTCCATGGCTACCAACCCTACCGCCAGCCCCCATCTTACTCTTTGGGCCCGTAAAGCAGTCACCTTTGGCCTCACCCTCTCTTCCGCGGATCTCATCTCATGGTGGCCTACCCTACAGAAAGCCTTCAAAACCTTTGCCCACACCCTCCTCCCCCTCACTAAAGAGCACGATCACAGAGCTCTCGTTACCCTCAACACCACCCACCACGACCTTACCCTTGCCCATTCCGCTGTGGCCACAGCTCTCCCTGACACCCTTCCTCATGCCTTAAACCTGGTGGCCCAAGCCTTCACCTCATTCAGGCAAGCGCACTCAGCTTCTACCTCTCACCTTACCCGCGACGCGCACTCCACCTGGCTCCACCATAGAGAACAACCCTCCCCCCTCCTCACCTCCCTCATCCACCCACCGACCACCCCTACTTCCATCCCCTCTCTCCGTTCTCCTGGAGGCGAATACCTCACCTCTAACAGATCCATTGCTACAGCTCTCGGCGCCCACTTCTCGCGGGTCAGCGCTCAACCTCTTACCAACCCACATGCCCAACGAGCGGTTATCACAGCCCTTCAGCTTGAGCTTACTAAAGGCACAGTCCACCTTATCCCCCCCACCCTTGCTGGGTTAGCCGGAGCGGCAGACATCACAGTGGCTGAAGTCCTCACAGCCCTCACCTCCTGCCCCTCGACATCCTCCCCTGGCCCTGACGGCTTACCCTACAACCTTTGGCACGTTGACGGTGACTGCTGGGCTCCACTGATAGCCAAGCTCTTCACTGCTATCGGCACCACTGGAACCCTCCCCACCGGCTTCAACAGAGGTACCATTACCCCCATCCCCAAACCTTCAGCTCCCAACCTCTCTAACCCTACCTCTTATCGCCCCATCACCCTCCTCCCCTCTCTTTACCGTCTCCTCGCCAAAATCTTGGCAGCTAGGTTCGGGAAAGCCATGGCCCCAGCCATCGGCAGGGAACAATCTGCCTTCCTCCCCGGTCGTCGGATAGAGGATAACATCAACACCACCTCCCTTCTTCCCCACGCCCTCCAGAGTCAAGGGCTCTCAGCAGCCAACATCTACCTCGACATAGCCAAGGCCTTTGACACCGTAGACCGCCACTTCCTTTACACCCTCATGCACACCTTGGGAGCCTCGGACGGGATGGTTAATTGGGCTCGGATCCTCCTTCACAACACCCAGGCTGTTACCCACGTCAACGGCACAGACTCACCCCTTTTCACCTGGTCCGCGGGCGTCCGACAAGGCTGCCCCCTCTCACCCCTCCTTTACCTCTTTGTGGCTCAAGGGTTCGCCTCCTGGCTCATCTCCCACCCACAGCTAGGCGTGCGGATCGGAGGCTCTCGGCTCGTCTGCACTTTCTTCGCTGACGATACCCAGATTCACCAAGGCGACCTCACAGACCCTGCCCTCTCCACCCTCTCCCTTGCTCTCACTACCTTTGGAGACGCTTCGGGGCAACGGGTAAATACAGACAAATCCTCTGCTGTCCTCATTGGCGTCCCCCTCCCCTCTCCCCCCACCCATCTGGCTGGCATCCCTGTCCATCACTCCGCCACTTCCCTTGGCATCCAACAGGCCAACCCTACCCTCTCCTCCCCCACCCCTCGCCACACCAGAGCCACCCGAGCCTCTCTTAGACCTCCAAACACCCTCTCCCCTCACCCCGACCCAGCTACCTCCTCAGCCTGGGAGGAGCGCTTGAGGCAAGCCACCAAACACCTCCACCGTCTCAACGGCCTCCCCCTCTCTACCATGGGCAAGGGCATCGCCTCCTCCACCTATGCCCTTAGCACCTTCCTCTACCACGCCGAATTCTCGGGCCTACCACCTACTCTCCCTACCTTCACCCATACCCTCTACCACCTTGTGGTCAAGAACCTCCCTTACCCCCTTGCCATAGGCCGTCCTGCTGACGGAGGTTTTGGCCTCCTACCTCTAAGAGAACATATCCAGGCTCGGCACGCCGCCATGGCTACACGGCTTCTACACCACCTCATCAATGACCACGCCTACTCCACCCTTCCCTCCCCGTCCCCGTCCCCCCCACCAGTCAATCCCACCCTTCACCCCCCACCCTTTACCCGCCCTACACCTACCCGCCCCTTCCTCTCTTTTATCCGTACCTTCCTCTCCAATCTCTACCACACCCTTCACTCCCTCTTCTCCCGTTTTTTCACCCCCCTTCTCTCCTCCAGCCTACCACCTAGCCCCTCCCGAGACAGCCCCTCCCACCCTACCCAGCCTTCTCATACCAACCCCAACACCCTCCCCCCTTCACCAACCCCCCCAACCCCCTCTCAATCATCCCCTTCATGGATCCCCCTAGCAGCCACCCTCCTCACCCACGCCTGTCCCTCTCTCCACCCTGCTCATACCCTACTTCTCTCTACCCAAGCCACCGTTCCTGACATTTCTCGAGGCATCATAGGCCTCCCTGCACTCCACCAACCCCACCTACTCCCCCAAGGCATCATTACCCTCATGTGCCAAGCCCTCCAAGCCCTCGGCCCTTTATCCCTTCCCGCTACCTCTCCCAGCCAACCCCTCCCAGTTACACCAGTCCCCCTCCAACACCTTACCTCCCTCTCTTGGTCCTCACCCACCACCTCTGCCCCTCGGGTCTTCCCCACCCTCATTGGGACCCCTGTGAGGGTCTTCACCTCCATGCTCACTCCCCACATCACCTCTGCCCGCAAGCAGGCCCACATCTCTTACATCAACCAAGCTCTATCCACACCTCACCCACCTACCTCTCGAGCGCTAGCCCTTCAAGCTTTCACTGCCAACCTTAACAAAGCCTGGAAGATTCCTTGCTCCAACCTCCTTAAAGAGACCCTTTGGCGCTTGAGCATCAATGCCATCCCTGGGAGCCGCATCACCCCCTGGTCTTGCTCTTGCGACCCCTCTCACCATCCCCGTCACAACCGCCAACACAGCTTCTGGAGTTGCCCCATCGCCGTTACCATTAGACAACAACTCTCCCTCAGCCTCGGCACCCAAGTTCACCAATCCTCCCTTTGGTGCCTCATCCCCCCCACCCCTACCTTCCCTCCTTCCCTCTGGAGCCTGGTTTGCATGGCTGCCCTTGATGCGATGGACTTTGGCCGTCGCCGTCTTTGGGCTCTCACCCATCACCCCACCACTCAAGCGACCGCTCCTACCACCCTTTCCCCCATTTCTGCAGCCAGCCAGCTTGCTATCTCTACCTTTTGGCTACACCTACAAGATTTCACCCTAGCCCATCCCAACCCTCCTGGCTGGAACCTCCCCCATCCCCATCCCTTCATCTCTACTCAAGACGGGTCCCTTAGTGTCACTTTCCCGGTTACTCCTCCTAGTCCCTCTGACCCTTAACGTGTTTCACTCCCCTCTCCTTCCTAGCCCTCCTAGCTTTTGCGTCCTTACCAGCCCTCCAACCTTTTGCGCCCCTTGCTCCTCCGCTTCTCTGACTTCTCCGCTTCTCGAGGTCTCTCACACGCTCCCTTTAGCTCCCTTCCCCTTCCTTCTCTGAGTTCTTTCTCTCCTAGGTAGTTCCCCTTCTTTTTCCCTTTCTCTCTGTTCTCTCCTAAGTCTTTTACCTTTGGAGGTTGGCTTGTATCCACCCGAGCCCTACCTCCTTAGTGTAACAACTACTACTACTAACCTTTGTTGATGTACGCAACCAACCAATGATGTGCATGTGTGATAGCACTGAACTACATTTGACAGATCGTTGGTGCCTGACTATGGCTCTGGCCGGAAGGTATGCGCCTTTTGATATGGGCTAATTAGAGTGCGCTAGCAAGGAAAGCAAGGCCGGGATGGAGCAAAATAATTCTGGCATGTTGCCTTCGACGGGACGCCGGTGGGCCCGGGTGAGGCTCTGGTCCCACCAGGTGCTCCTCTGGTCACCCGCGTTTCGAGTGAGTGGCGGGGCGTCGTCGCTGTCTACTGTGTACCAAGGCTGCTTAGTCAATGTGCAGCCAGCCAGATAGCTAAGTCAGCATGCCCTGCTGCGAATACACCTCCAGTCTCGCACTTGTCCACGCAGCCTTGTCAGGTGGCTGAGGTGGCCTCTATGCTTCTCCTCACTGCCTCCGTGCGGTGTTGTGTACCGTCTAGTGCATAGTGTCTTGTAACACGCAAAGCACACCGAAGTACCGTGATGAGTGAGGTGTGCGGCAGCAGCACTCCTAGAACGTAATCCCTGCGTCCGTCCCTGCGTGTTTACCAACCTTGGCCAATCGGGCTGAAATCTTAATAGATGGTAGTTTGCAAAAAATAAAACGTATTTTGAAAAATCAACAGCTGTTGCGCTGTGGCCCGCAACCTATCCCTGCACTCATCCCTGCACTCTAGCCACAGGGCCACAGCGCAGCCGCCTTTGATTTTTTTAAAATATTTTCTCTGAAAAATATGTTTTATATTCTGCAAACTACCATCTATCGAAATTTCAGCCCGATCGGACAAGGTCGGTCAACACGCAGGGACGCACGCAGGGATTAATTTGTAGGAGTGAGTATTGAGACAGCTGTTTGTCTAACCCCGCCTGCCGAGGGCAAAGAGCACCTGGCCTGAGCTTCCGGGTCCCTCTGCAAGATCTAGAGGTGGCCAGAAGCACAAAAGCGCCAAAGTGTCCGTTATCAGCGAGGTGTGTACTGCCAGCACTCCTACAAATTAGTCCCTGCGTTTCTCCCTGCGCTTTTGTCAACCTTGTCCAAATGGGCTGAAACTTGGCCAGTTGGTAGCTTGTGATGTAAGGAATCCATTCCAAAAGAAATCAGGTCTAAAAAGTCAAAGGCAGAGGCTGGGCGGCCCGTGGCGTTCACGCAGGGACAGATGCAGGGATGGAGGGGGGGGCGCAGGGACGAGTGCAGGGATGGAGGGGGGGGCGCAGGGACGGACGCAGGGATGGATTGGAGACGCAGGGACGAATGCAGGGATGGAGGTGGAGCGCAGGGATAGACGCAGGGATGGATTGGGGACGCAGGGACGAGTGCAGGGACAAGTGCAGGGACGAGTGCAGGGATTGCTGGCGCAGGGACGAGTGCAGGGATAAGCGCAGGGACGAGTGCAGGGATTTAGGGGCGCAGGGATGGGCGCAGGGATGAGCGCAGGGACGAGTGCAGGGATAAGCGCAGGGACGAGTGCAGGGATGTTAGGCGCAGGGACGAGCGCAGGGACGAGCGCAGGGACGAGTGCAGGGATTAGGGGCGCAGGGACGGGCGCAGGGACGAGCGCAGGGACGAGTGCAGGGATTGTGGGCGCAGGGACGGGCGCAGGGACAAGCGCAGGGACGAGTGCAGGGATGAGCGCAGGGACGAGTGCAGGGATTGTGGGCGCAGGGACGGGCGCAGGGATGAGCGCAGGGACGTGTCCAGGGATGAGCGCAGGGACGAGTGCAGGGATGACGGGCGCAGGGACGGGCGCAGGGACGACCGCAGGGACGATTGAAGGGATAATGTGCGCAGGGACGATTGCGAGATAATGGGCGCAGGGACGGGCGCAGGGACGAGTGCAGGGATGAGTGCAGGGATTGTGGGCGCAGGGACGGGCGCAGGGATAAGCGCAGGGACGAGTGCAGGGATGGGCGCAGGGACGAGTGCAGGGACCTTCCATCACAGACACCTTTGCGTATCCCTAACACAACATACGCACTGTAACCCAACATTTCAATCATCGTCGTGCGGTCTCACATGTAGTCCACGTCATCCCTGTCGACCTCTCTTACTGCTTCCACCCTTGCCATGGCCACGGCCTGGCTTTGCCGGAGGCCAGCTAAATCCTGCTGCCTCATACCACTGCTGCTCCAACTGCTGTAGCCCTGCCTGTGAGAAGTCTGGGACTTTGAGCCAATCTGCCACCCACATGGCGTCCTCTTCTTTCTGAGCTGGGGGCTTGTATGGGACCTTAGGCACGTGCTTGCCACCTGCTGCTTCCCCCTGCCAGGCGGGCACCTTGGGGGTGCTGCCGGTCCTGGGCTCCGTGGTGGGCTGGCACAGGCTGTCAAACAGGTCGCCAAACTCCGCTATGTAGCAGGTGGTGTCCGACACAAAGCCAGTGGAGGCGTAGAAGTGCACCCGCACTGAACCTGTCCCCTCCCTGCCCTCATCACCAGCATGGATTGTGTACCCACGCATCCCAAGCACCTGACCTGGCTCCAACGTCACCCGCACCACCTCCTGGGCTGTCATCTTCTGCTGCAGGTACTCCTCAAGAGCAGCCTGGCACTCAGGGCTCTTGCCCGGACCGTTCCAGAAATGCTCCACCACCTGGACCCACTTGTGGCTGCGGGGGATGAGGAGGATGCTGACCCGCTGCATGGCCATGATGAGCACCATGCCATCACGCCCTGGAATGAAACGCCACTGGATGGGGTGCGGCTTCTGCTTAGGGGATGGCTGCCGGCTGGGGGATTGCTGCCGGCTCGGGGATTGCTGCCGCCTGGGGGATGGCTGGCGCTTGGGGGATGGCTGGCTCGGACCTGCACCTGCACCTGCTGCTGGGCTGCTGCATGCTGCTGAGGGGGGGGCTTCTGGCTGGGGTGTGTCTGTCAAGGGGGGTTGGGGTGGGAACAGGGCTGCTTGTCTTGCCTCCTCCTCATCAGACCACGAAGGCCGCACATCCACATGCAGTGCCTGGGCTGGCACCAAGCCGGTAGCCCTTTTGGGTTTGCCGTCTTCCAGCATTTTGTACGGGTCGTTGCACAGGATGGTGCCACCACGGAGGGGTGAGGAGACCAGCTGGTTGGCCCTTGCCTGGAGGCGCTTCAAACACGCCTGAGCCCACACTTTGGCAGCCAGATGGCGTGCCTTGATGTCGTCATCTAGCTGCTGGAACGCCTGCACCGCTTCCTCAGTCAGCATCCCTGCCATGGACACCTCGTCAGCCAGGCTGCCATCATGCTGAGGGCTGGTGAAGAGCAGCTGTTTGCGCTGCCCTGTGCCATACGTCGTCACCACCTCCTGCAACCATGCAACCAACAGAAGCATGTGCCTTGTCAACATTGTGTATGTGCGCATGCTAATGATGAGACATGTAAGTTATGGGGACTCTGCTGAGTCTTGTAAGGCAAGAGTTAAGGATAAAGATAGGGACAGGGACAGGGACAGGGTTAGGGACAGGGTTAGGGATAGGGTTAGGGTTAGGGTTAGGGTTAGTGATAGTGATAGTGATAGGGATAGGGATAGGGATAGGGATAGGGATAGGGTTAGGGTTAGGGTTAGGGTTAGGGTTATGGTTACACTCCTACAAATTAGTCCCTGCATTCTTCCCTGCACTTTTGGCCAACCTTGTCCGATCGGGCTGAAATTTTGATAGATGGTGTTTTGCAGAAAATAAAACATATTGTTTTTTGAGAAATATTTTCAAAAAACGACATGTTTTATTTTCTGCAAAACACCATCTGTCAAAATTGCAGCCCGATCGGACAAGGTTGGCCAAAGGTGCAGGGAAGAATGCAGGGACTAATTTGTAGGAGTGTAGGGATAGGGATAGGGATAGTTTTAGGGGTAGGGTTAGGGGTAGGGTTGGGTTTAGGGTTAGGGTTAGGGTTAGGGTTAGGGTTAGGTTTAGGGTTAGGGTTAGGGTTAGGGTTAGGGCTAGGGTTATGGTTAGGGATAGGGATAGGGGTAGGGGATAGGGTTAAACTGAAGGGTTCATAATCTGCACCTGAGCCCTTCTGGACGGGATAGCTAACATCTGAAGCAGGTGTACTCACCGTCGTGCCCTGCACCTCTCCTGGTACAATCTGCAGCGTCCCATCGAGGTTGATAGCGCTCTCCTTGAAGATGATGCGGGCGTAGTGCATGGTCAGCGTCAACAGGGCCCACAGCTCCTTGGCACCAGGCATGATGCCATCTCCAACCACCGTCACTGCATAGCCCTCCTCCTCGACCTCTGCCTTGAACTCCTTCTCCTCTCCAAGCTGGAACACCCTGCAGATAGCCTCCCTGAAGCGAGGCCCCCTCCATGCCATGGTGCCCTTGCTCTTCTTCTGAGGTGGCTGTTCACCCTGCATACAATCCACAAGGCCAATGCTGGTGCCGTTAGAACTACACAATTCGCATGTGGGGTGTGCAAGGCATAGGTGACTTGCAGGCATGTGAGTTTTGAAAGTTGCAACCTGTTGCCTGTTATGCAATGCAAGTATATGACATGGTGGCATGCTGCTTTGGCTCCACTGTCAAACCTGGTCGGCCGTCGCCTTGTCCTGCTGTTTGTGCATCTTCAGGTCAAACAGTCCCTCCAGCATGGCTTCTATCCTCTCTATTTTGGCCTGCAATGCGTCCAGCTTATGCAGCTTGGTCTGCATGGCGTCCAACTGATGATGCTTGGGGAGCATAGCCTCCAGCTTGGCGATACGCTCCTCAAGGGCCTGAATTCACAACATGGGTTACTGTCATTGTCTATGCTCTACCTATCATCAACATGTATGTTACCCCACATGCTGTGATGACTCACAGCTTGGCTTCTCGAGTCTCTCTCTGCTGCCGTCCTCTTCTTCTCTCCTCCCACTTGACTGGTCCCCTACAATCACACATCAATGCACATTCTTGGTCTATGTTTGAGCTGATGATAATTAGCATGCTCCTTTCACCATCCCTCACATCTAGCTAGATGTACCACACATCATGAACGTCTTTATCTGATGTACATCACATACGGACATCATGCAATCACGCACAATTACATGCACAAGCATGCGGATTAGCTCATCAGGCTTTAATGAGTAGGTGTCCATTATCCATGGTTATGCAGAAGTGTGCGGTTTCCCATACACATACTTAGACCCACCTCTTCATCACTGTCACCGATAGTCAGGTCCAAGGGTCCCTGCTGTGATGCTGGCGCGCTCGGCTGTGCCTCCTCACCTCCCTTAGCCACCCGGCCTGCCTGCAGTTATACATGAATGCAGGCCATTGTTCAGTGTCATGCGTTCACCTGCGTGTGAGGTGAAGGCACCGTGCTTGAAGCCTTATGCATGCATGATGCGCACGATGAGCATGGTGTGCATGATGCATGTGATAATCAAAGGCCAAATGTCATAACTCTTCATCAGGCCGTCGTCTTTATGCATATCTGTTAGACAACACCTTGTTCTCTTCTGAAGCGGCGACCTTCCATTCGTCACTAATGTTAACCTACGAGCATCATTCACAAATGATGTTTCCTGCATGAGCATGTTGTGTTGCAATCATGAAACTGCTAGCTATGGGACCTATACTCACTATTCCAGACCACCCCTCACAACGCTGCACCGCGTCCTTCCAACACATGCGCCTCCCAATCATGCCCTCCTCAGTGTTGTTGTCAAATTCAATCTTGGTAATGAAGTGACTGCAGCGCATGCAAAAGGTTAGACCACCTTACGAGCCATGTGATGTATATGCCAGGCAGTGCCATTGCATGGTATATTCTTTTACACCTTGTAAGCACGGACTCACCTCGTGCGCTGCTCGGTTATGTAATCAATGTGCACCAGCATGCGGTCGCCACAACTCCAACCATCTCCCTGTGGTGGGCAAGCACCTCTCAGCGACTGCCACTTCCCATCCTTGACATTCTTCTTGAGGAAAGACTCCAGCTTTTTCCACAAGGTAAAGGGAATGTTTCCGGGCTGCATGCAATCAGAAGAACGTGGCACTGATCATATTCATAACACTGCAAAACCCCTTCGTGTTCAACTCACCGCGATGGGGTCATAGTACACGACCTTCTGCATATCCACGTAGACAGCTGCCACTGTCCAATGGTTGTCGTTGAGGTTGAAGGGGATGAGGATCACGCTTGCATCTCTGAGCTGGGACATGCCCAACTTCTTCAGAATCTTGCTCCTCTCTTTGTATTGGTCCATCGCCCTGTCCGCCGCCAGCTCATCGTCCCGGATTCCCTTTCCCACATGGCTCTGGAGGATCAAGAACTTTCGCTCTTCTGTGTTGAAGCGAATAGCCTGCAATGACATACCACCATGCATGGTACCACATGCATGGTCTCATCCTCTGTTCAGTCATCGTGCACACACGCTTCTTTCTTGCTACCAACACGCCAATCTATGGTGTTTACTCCACTCACTTGGATCAACTCCATGGCCACGTCTAGTGCATTGCCGTTGATACTCTGCGGCTCATATGTGGTTGGGTCAAAGAACCTTGAGTCTTGGACATGGTATGGGTTAACGCCCTGCAATAGCATTCACACAGTCAGAACTAATACAAGTGTATGTGCTTGTATAATTGCTGTGGATCCCAATCCCATGCTCCCATGCTCCCATGCTCCTACCTTCACCAGCTTTCTTGCGCCTGCGCTACGCGTTGCACCGCCCTTGGGGGCACCTGCAACCATACCAATTCCTATCCACATGAACAGCAAACGTGAGGGACTACGCAGGCCTAAGCCATCATGCTACTAAAACCAACATGCAGTGACTTTCCTATACTATACCTGGGTTGGACTGAAGGGCAGCCGGGGTAAGGGTTGGGTGGGCTGGGGGGCAGGCGGTGGCAAGGGGAGTGACGGATGATGAGGGTGGGCGGTTGGATGAGGTCTTGGCCAGGGAGGGGGCTGTGGAAGGCACTGTGGAAGGGGCTGGGGCAGGGGCTGGGGTTGGAGCACAGGCAGGCCGGCCAGGCGCAGTCGTAGTAGCAGGGGCCATGCGAGGGGTTGGGGTGCGAGTGGGCGCCACCGTCTTGGATTGGGTAGGGGCTGGTGGGGCTGGGGTGCAGGTGGGGGCAAGGGGGGTCACGCGTGGTGTGGCTGGGCGGTGGGATGAGGTCTTTGACAGGGAAAGGGTCGGGGGAGGGGCCTTGGGAGGGGCTGGGGCAAGGGCTGGGGTAGGAGCAGAGGCAGGCAGGCTAGTGGCAGGCGTAGCTGATGGGGCCATGCGAGGGGGGAGGGTGGGAGTGGGCGCCACCGCCTTGGATGCAGCTGCCGATGACCCTGTGAGCACGATGCAAGCAAAATTTGTGTGATGCATGTCGGGTGGCATGCTAGTACGAGATGGGCATGCAGCACACAATGACGTATACCTAGCAAAGCGTGCTTGTACTTTGCTGGGGAGGTCCCCTCTGCCTGCTGCGCATCAACCTCAGTCACCGGAGGTGTGGGGGTGACCTGCATTACACCAGTAGTGCAATTGTTAATGACTACATCTGGCCAAGGTTGTCTTCATGCCCTGTCAACTCACCCCTGTGTTTGACACAGTGGGTGTCTGGGATGGGAGTGGGGGGGTGCGAGTCTGCTGCAAAGACGCCTGCACATAGGGGTACACAATGAGTCATCACATACACGCCAAGTGTGCACCCCTCACCCTCTGCACACCTGCATGAGTAACATGCCTCACCTTTGGTGACCGTTGCGCCTTGGCCTTGAGTGCCTTGATCCGGGTCGGGAGGATGAGGAGGGTGGGCACCAATCGCAGCAGGGAGCAGAGGGTGAGCCGCTGGGGTCACAGCAAGGGGGTGCAGGGGATGGGCCAAGGGGACTGGTGGAGCGCCCCAACAGTGGGGCTAGTCAGGTCCGGGCCCCCACCACAGTGGAGGACGCTCAGCCAGAACCGGAGAGGAACTGCCAGTTGGTTGGCGCAGGATACCGTGAATGCCCAGTCACGGGTGGTGAGCAGTGGGTGCGCCAGGCGGTCTGCACTATGGTGGGGGAGCTCAATGCTGGGTTGAGGGGCGAGGGCAGCGGCTGGTGTGAGCAGGACGTCCTCGACCTGTTCTCTACTCCCCCTGCCACCAGTGGTGCTCCTGCCCAGCCCCCCAGCGTGCCGGGGCGGGTATGGTACTTCACCCGTGCAGAGTGCACACAGCAGATGATGTTCAGTGTGGCGTACAAGCGTGCAGAAAAGCGCAACAACAGCTGGGCCATGGATAAGTACTACTACAGAAACAGCTTGTCCACAGTGAACGAGTATGCGGCCCACATCCAGTTCTGGGTGCGACTAGAGCATCCGGACATCCCAGGCCGCTTCCTGCGAGTGGCCATCGCAAGGCTGTTCCCTGTCTACCCTATGGGTGGCCTGCCCAACTTGCTGCATGGCATGGGCCCAGAACCAGAGCCAGCAGTGGCAGCAGCAGCAGCCGCAGCACGCACACGCGGGCGCAAGAGACCAGCCCCACAGGACACAGCGGCCAAACGACGGGCAACAGGTCCAAAGCCAGCAGCTGCAGCAACAGCGGATGCAGCGACAGCAACAGCAGGAACAGCAGCAGCAGCAGCAGCAGCACAAACAAGAGGAGCAGAGGCAGCAGCAGCAGAAGCAGCAGCAGGAGAAGCCGAGGCAGCAGCAGCAGCAGCACCACCAGCCGGTGCTGGCCCCTCCGTTCCGCCCCCTCACAATGGTGGGGCCAGCAACCGACAACGCCGCTCAACCCGTGTGGCCAAGGGGCCAGCCGCCGTCCCACAGGAGCAGCCAACCCAGGCAACACTACCATACCATCGGCGCGCCAAGTTCAGGACAAAGGAGGCAGGTGCTGGTCCTGCAGAGTGGTTTGCAGTGAATGGGGAGCAGCTGCACACTCTGTTTGTGTCATTCTTTCCCACAGGCGAGGGCCATGGGGACATGTACTTTGTTCCATACAACAGCCTCAGCAAGCAGCACTAGACAGTAAACCTGTCGATGAGGTCACAACATACTGATTAGGAAGTGCTGATTGTAAACAGGTTGCTTCCAGGTTGCCATCAACCATACAATCATCTTAACCTTGCACTCGTCCCTGCACTCCTCCCTGCACTAATCCCTGCACTCGTCCCTGCACTCGTCCCTGCACTCCTCCCTGCACTAATCCCTGCATTCGTCCCTGCGCCCTTCCCTGCATTCGTCCCTGCACTCGTCCCTGCAATCGACCCTGCACTCATCCCTGCATCCATCCCTGCATCCGTCCCTGCACTCGTCCCTGCGCTCGTCCCTGCGCCCGTCCCTGCGCCCGTTATCCCTGCACTCGTCCCTGCGCTCGTCCCTGCGCCCGTCCCTGCGCCCGTTATCCCTGCATCCATCCCTGCATCCGTCCCTGCACGCGTCCCTGCGCCCAACATCCCTGCACTCGTCCCTGCGCCCACACTCCCTGCACTCGTCCCTGCGCTCATCCCTGCGCCCATCCCTGCGCCCCTAAATCCCTGCACTCGTCCCTGCGCTCATCCCTGCGCCCATCCCTGCGCCCCTAAATCCCTGCATTCGTCCCTGCGCTCATCCCTGCGCTCATCCCTGCACTCGTCCCTGCACTCGTCCCTGCGCCCGTCCCTGCGCCCATTATCCCTGCATTCGTCCCTGCGTTCATCCCTGCACTCGTCCCTGCGCTCGTCCCTGCACGCGTCCATGCGCCCGTAATCCCTGCATTCATCCCTGCGTTTATCCCTGCACTCGTCCCTGCGCCCGCTATCCCTGCACTCATCCCTGCGCTCATCCCTGCATCCGTCCCTGCGCTCATCTCTGCACTCGTCCCTGCGCCCGTAATCCCTGCGCTCATCCCTGCGCTCATCCCTGCAGTCGTCCCTGCGCCCTAAATCCCTGCACTCATCCCTGCACCCTTCCCTGCAACCATCCCTGCACCCCTCCCTCCATCCCTGCACTCGTCCCTGCGCCCCCCCCTCCATCCCTGCACTCGTCCCTGCGCCCCCCCCTCCATCCCTGCATCCGTCCCTGCGTGAACGCCTCGGGCCGCCCAGCCTCCGCCTTTGACTTTTTTGACCTAATTCTTTTTGGGATGGATTCCTTACATCATCAGCTACCAACTGGCTGAATTTCAGCCCCAACGGACGAAGTCGGCCAAAGCGCAGGGAAAAACGCAGGGACTAATTTGTAGGAGTGAGGGCAAAGAGTATACTGGGTCCCGGGCCAATATGCAAGATTGAGCGGTGGCCAGAAGCATAGAAATGGGTGCTGGGCCCCAGTCGAGCCATGTAAGCTTACGGTTGTCAATGTGCATGCATCATGCCAGCGCCAGCCGTCGACTGCCTTGAAAGGTGGGGTCAGGGTCAGGCAGCTGCTAGAGGGGAAGCCTGCAAAAGCCCTAGTCAGTAGTAGTAGTAGTTGTTACACTAAGGAGGTAGGGCTCGGGTGGATACAAGCCAACCTCCAAAGGTAAAAGACTTAGGAGAGAACAGAGAGAAAGGGAAAAAGAAGGGGAACTACCTAGGAGAGAAAGAACTCAGAGAAGGAAGGGGAAGGGAGCTAAAGGGAGCGTGTGAGAGACCTCGAGAAGCGGAGAAGTCAGAGAAGCGGAGGAGCAAGGGGCGCAAAAGGTTGGAGGGCTGGTAAGGACGCAAAAGCTAGGAGGGCTAGGAAGGAGAGGGGAGTGAAACACGTTAAGGGTCAGAGGGACTAGGAGGAGTAACCGGGAAAGTGACACTAAGGGATCCGTCTTGAGTAGAGATGAAGGGATGGGGATGGGGGAGGTTCCAGCCAGGAGGGTTGGGATGGGCTAGGGTGAAATCTTGTAGGTGTAGCCAAAAGGTAGAGATAGCAAGCTGGCTGGCTGCAGAAATGGGGGAAAGGGTGGTAGGAGCGGTCGCTTGAGTGGTGGGGTGATGGGTGAGAGCCCAAAGACGGCGACGGCCAAAGTCCATCGCATCAAGGGCAGCCATGCAAACCAGGCTCCAGAGGGAAGGAGGGAAGGTAGGGGTGGGGGGGATGAGGCACCAAAGGGAGGATTGGTGAACTTGGGTGCCGAGGCTGAGGGAGAGCTGTTGTCTAATGGTAACGGCGATGGGGCAACTCCAGAAGCTGTGTTGGCGGCTGTGACGGGGATGGTGAGAGGGGTCGCAAGGGCAAGACCAGGGGGTGATGCGGCTCCCAGGGATGGCATTGATGCTCAAGCGCCAAAGGGTCTCTTTAAGGAGGTTGGAGCAAGGAATCTTCCAGGCTTTGTTAAGGTTGGCAGTGAAAGCTTGAAGGGCTAGCGCTCGAGAGGTAGGTGGGTGAGGTGTGGATAGAGCTTGGTTGATGTAAGAGATGTGGGCCTGCTTGCGGGCAGAGGTGATGTGGGGAGTGAGCATGGAGGTGAAGACCCTCACAGGGGTCCCAATGAGGGTGGGGAAGACCCGAGGGGCAGAGGTGGTGGGTGAGGACCAAGAGAGGGAGGTAAGGTGTTGGAGGGGGACTGGTGTAACTGGGAGGGGTTGGCTGGGAGAGGTAGCGGGAAGGGATAAAGGGCCGAGGGCTTGGAGGGCTTGGCACATGAGGGTAATGATGCCTTGGGGGAGTAGGTGGGGTTGGTGGAGTGCAGGGAGGCCTATGATGCCTCGAGAAATGTCAGGAACGGTGGCTTGGGTAGAGAGAAGTAGGGTATGAGCAGGGTGGAGAGAGGGACAGGCGTGGGTGAGGAGGGTGGCTGCTAGGGGGATCCATGAAGGGGATGATTGAGAGGGGGTTGGGGGGGTTGGTGAAGGGGGGAGGGTGTTGGGGTTGGTATGAGAAGGCTGGGTAGGGTGGGAGGGGCTGTCTCGGGAGGGGCTAGGTGGTAGGCTGGAGGAGAGAAGGGGGGTGAAAAAACGGGAGAAGAGGGAGTGAAGGGTGTGGTAGAGATTGGAGAGGAAGGTACGGATAAAAGAGAGGAAGGGGCGGGTAGGTGTAGGGCGGGTAAAGGGTGGGGGGTGAAGGGTGGGATTGACTGGTGGGGGGGACGGGGACGGGGACGGGGAGGGAAGGGTGGAGTAGGCGTGGTCATTGATGAGGTGGTGTAGAAGCCGTGTAGCCATGGCGGCGTGCCGAGCCTGGATATGTTCTCTTAGAGGTAGGAGGCCAAAACCTCCGTCAGCAGGACGGCCTATGGCAAGGGGGTAAGGGAGGTTCTTGACCACAAGGTGGTAGAGGGTATGGGTGAAGGTAGGGAGAGTAGGTGGTAGGCCCGAGAATTCGGCGTGGTAGAGGAAGGTGCTAAGGGCATAGGTGGAGGAGGCGATGCCCTTGCCCATGGTAGAGAGGGGGAGGCCGTTGAGACGGTGGAGGTGTTTGGTGGCTTGCCTCAAGCGCTCCTCCCAGGCTGAGGAGGTAGCTGGGTCGGGGTGAGGGGAGAGGGTGTTTGGAGGTCTAAGAGAGGCTCGGGTGGCTCTGGTGTGGCGAGGGGTGGGGGAGGAGAGGGTAGGGTTGGCCTGTTGGATGCCAAGGGAAGTGGCGGAGTGATGGACAGGGATGCCAGCCAGATGGGTGGGGGGAGAGGGGAGGGGGACGCCAATGAGGACAGCAGAGGATTTGTCTGTATTTACCCGTTGCCCCGAAGCGTCTCCAAAGGTAGTGAGAGCAAGGGAGAGGGTGGAGAGGGCAGGGTCTGTGAGGTCGCCTTGGTGAATCTGGGTATCGTCAGCGAAGAAAGTGCAGACGAGCCGAGAGCCTCCGATCCGCACGCCTAGCTGTGGGTGGGAGATGAGCCAGGAGGCGAACCCTTGAGCCACAAAGAGGTAAAGGAGGGGTGAGAGGGGGCAGCCTTGTCGGACGCCCGCGGACCAGGTGAAAAGGGGTGAGTCTGTGCCGTTGACGTGGGTAACAGCCTGGGTGTTGTGAAGGAGGATCCGAGCCCAATTAACCATCCCGTCCGAGGCTCCCAAGGTGTGCATGAGGGTGTAAAGGAAGTGGCGGTCTACGGTGTCAAAGGCCTTGGCTATGTCGAGGTAGATGTTGGCTGCTGAGAGCCCTTGACTCTGGAGGGCGTGGGGAAGAAGGGAGGTGGTGTTGATGTTATCCTCTATCCGACGACCGGGGAGGAAGGCAGATTGTTCCCTGCCGATGGCTGGGGCCATGGCTTTCCCGAACCTAGCTGCCAAGATTTTGGCGAGGAGACGGTAAAGAGAGGGGAGGAGGGTGATGGGGCGATAAGAGGTAGGGTTAGAGAGGTTGGGAGCTGAAGGTTTGGGGATGGGGGTAATGGTACCTCTGTTGAAGCCGGTGGGGAGGGTTCCAGTGGTGCCGATAGCAGTGAAGAGCTTGGCTATCAGTGGAGCCCAGCAGTCACCGTCGACGCGCCAAAGGTTGTAGGGTAAGCCGTCAGGGCCAGGGGAGGATGTCGAGGGGCAGGAGGTGAGGGCTGTGAGGACTTCAGCCACTGTGATGTCTGCCGCTCCGGCTAACCCAGCAAGGGTGGGGGGGATAAGGTGGACTGTGCCTTTAGTAAGCTCAAGCTGAAGGGCTGTGATAACCGCTCGTTGGGCATGTGGGTTGGTAAGAGGTTGAGCGCTGACCCGCGAGAAGTGGGCGCCGAGAGCTGTAGCAATGGATCTGTTAGAGGTGAGGTATTCGCCTCCAGGAGAACGGAGAGAGGGGATGGAAGTAGGGGTGGTCGGTGGGTGGATGAGGGAGGTGAGGAGGGGGGAGGGTTGTTCTCTATGGTGGAGCCAGGTGGAGTGCGCGTCGCGGGTAAGGTGAGAGGTAGAAGCTGAGTGCGCTTGCCTGAATGAGGTGAAGGCTTGGGCCACCAGGTTTAAGGCATGAGGAAGGGTGTCAGGGAGAGCTGTGGCCACAGCGGAATGGGCAAGGGTAAGGTCGTGGTGGGTGGTGTTGAGGGTAACGAGAGCTCTGTGATCGTGCTCTTTAGTGAGGGGGAGGAGGGTGTGGGCAAAGGTTTTGAAGGCTTTCTGTAGGGTAGGCCACCATGAGATGAGATCCGCGGAAGAGAGGGTGAGGCCAAAGGTGACTGCTTTACGGGCCCAAAGAGTAAGATGGGGGCTGGCGGTAGGGTTGGTAGCCATGGAGCAAGGGATGGGGTGTCGCCCTGGGCCTCTGGGTTGTAGGGGAGAGGCGGGGAGGAGAAGAAAGGAGACTGCGTGGTGATCGCCTCGGGGGGAAAAGTGACAGGAGGCTGAGTGGGAGAAGGTCGAGAGTTGGGGAGGAAGGTAGATGCGGTCAAGGCGGGCTAGGTGGTGATGGCCCCTGTGAAAGGTGAAGCTTCTGCCTGTAGGATGGTGTTGGCGGTAGATGCCAGAGTGGGATGGGAGGAGGGATGAGAGGAGGGTGGTGGTAGCATTGTCCGAAAGGGTAGTGGTGTGGCAGGAGGGTAACCTATCAAGGTTGGGGAGAGGGGTGAAGTTGAAGTCCCCAACAAGGCAGAGGGGTAGGGATGAGGGAAGGAGAAGGGGGGCAAGCGTTTGGGTGAGGAAGGTGGCGCGGTCTACAGCTCCTGTGCTTGGCCAGTAGGAGTTGAGTAGCAAAAAGGAATGACCGGCCCAAGAGATAGAGAGGGACTGAAGGCGACCGCAGGGGAGGGCTGAGTGGTTAGAGAGGGTAATGGGGAGGTCACTGCGGACAAGGATGGCTACCCCTGCATGGGAATGGGAGGAGTGGTTGTTGGCCCAGAAGGTGTGAAAAGGGGGGGAATGTAGGGCAGAAGTGGCTTGGTTCAACCATAGGCCAGCTTGTTGTTGGGAAATGGAGCCATGGGCGGTAGGACGTCCTATCCAGGTCTCTTGTAGGCAGATAATGTCTAGGCCTTCGTCAACCCAGGTTTTAACGAGGGTGAAAACGGCTGAGATGGAAGTGAGGCCGGAGACATTGTGGGTGGCTAGGCGGAGGCCTGTAGGACGAGGACGTGGCAGTGTAGGGGCACGACCGGAGCCAAAAGGGAGGTGAGCCCAGGAGGGAGCCGGATGGATGGGGGTGGGGTTGGGGGTGGGGGTGGGGGTAGAGGTGGGGGTGGAGGTGGGGGTGGGGGAGGGGGTGGGGGTGGGGGTGGAGTAGGGGGTGGGGGTGGGGGTGGGGGTGGGGGTGGGGGTGGGGGTGGGGGTGGGGGTGGGGGTGGGGGTGGGGGTGGGGGTGGGGGTGGGGGTGGGGGTGGGGGTGGGGGTGGGGGTGGGGGTGGGGGTGGGGGTGGGGGTGGGGGTGGGGGTGGGGGTGGGGGTGGGGGTGGGGGTGGGGGTGGGGGTGGGGGTGGGGGTGGGGGTGGGGGTGGGGGTGGGGGTGGGGGTGGGGGTGGGGGTGGGGGTGGGGGTGGGGGTGGGGGTGGGGGTGGGGGTGGGGGTGGGGGTGGGGGTGGGGGTGGGGGTGGGGTGGGGGTGGGGGTGGGGGTGGGGGTGGGGGTGGGGGTGGGGGTGGGGGTGGGGGTGGGGGTGGGGGTGGGGGTGGGGGTGGGGGTGGGGGTGGGGGTGGGGGTGGGGGTGGGGGTGGGGGTGGGGGCGGGGTGGGGGTGGGGGTGGGGGTGGGGGTGGGGGTGGGGGTGGGGGTGGGGGTGGGGGTGGGGGTGGGGGTGGGGGTGGGGGTGGGGGTGGGGGTGGGGGTGGGGGTGGGGGTGGGGGTGGGGGTGGGGGTGGGGGTGGGGGTGGGGGTGGGGGTGGGGGTGGCGGTGGGGGTGGGGGTGGGGGCGGGGGTGGGGGTGGGGGTGGGGGTGGGGGTGGGGGTGGGGGTGGGGGTGGGGGTGGGGGTGGGGGTGGGGGTGGGGGTGGGGGTGGGGGTGGGGGTGGGGGTGGGGGTGGGGGTGGGGGTGGGGGTGGGGGTGGGGGTGGGGGTGGGGGTGGGGGTGGGGGTGGGGGTGGGGGTGGGGGTGGGGGTGGGGGTGGGGGTGGGGGTGGGGGTGGGGGTGGGGGTGGGGGTGGGGGTGGGGGTGGGGGTGGGGGTGGGGGTGGGGGTGGGGGTGGGGGTGGGGGTGGGGGTGGGGGTGGGGGTGGGGGTGGGGGTGGGGGTGGGGGTGGGGGTGGGGGTGGGGGTGGGGGTGGGGGTGGGGGTGGGGGTGGGGGTGGGGGTGGGGGTGGGGGTGGGGGTGGGGGTGGGGGTGGGGGTGGGGGTGGGGGTGGGGGTGGGGGTGGGGGTGGGGGTGGGGGTGGGGGTGGGGGTGGGGGTGGGGGTGGGGGTGGGGGTGGGGGTGGGGGTGGGGGTGGGGGTGGGGGTGGGGGTGGGGGTGGGGGTGGGGGTGGGGGTGGGGGTGGGGGTGGGGGTGGGGGTGGGGGTGGGGGTGGGGGTGGGGGTGGGGGTGGGGGTGGGGGTGGGGGTGGGGGTGGGGGTGGGGGTGGGGGTGGGGGTGGGGGTGGGGGTGGGGGTGGGGGTGGGGGTGGGGGTGGGGGTGGGGGTGGGGGTGGGGGTGGGGGTGGGGGTGGGGGTGGGGGTGGGGGTGGGGGTGGGGGTGGGGGTGGGGGTGGGGGTGGGGGTGGGGGTGGGGGTGGGGGTGGGGGTGGGGGTGGGGGTGGGGGTGGGGGTGGGGGTGGGGGTGGGGGTGGGGGTGGGGGTGGGGGTGGGGGTGGGGGTGGGGGGGTGGGGGTGGGGGTGGGGGTGGGGGTGGGGGTGGGGGTGGGGGTGGGGGTGGGGGTGGGGGTGGGGGTGGGGGTGGGGGTGGGGGTGGGGGTGGGGGTGGGGGTGGGGGTGGGGGTGGGGGTGGGGGTGGGGGTGGGGGTGGGGGTGGGGGTGGGGGTGGGGGTGGGGGTGGGGGTGGGGGTGGGGGTGGGGGTGGGGGTGGGGGTGGGGGTGGGGGTGGGGGTGGGGGTGGGGGTGGTGGGGGTGGGGGTGGGGGTGGGGGTGGGGGTGGGGGTGGGGGTGGGGGTGGGGGTGGGGGTGGGGGTGGGGGTGGGGGTGGGGGTGGGGGTGGGGGTGGGGGTGGGGGTGGGGGTGGGGGTGGGGGTGGGGGTGGGGGTGGGGGTGGGGGTGGGGGTGGGGGTGGGGGTGGGGGTGGGGGTGGGGGTGGGGGTGGGGGTGGGGGTGGGGGTGGGGGTGGGGGTGGGGGTGGGGGTGGGGGTGGGGGTGGGGGTGGGGGTGGGGGTGGGGGTGGGGGTGGGGGTGGGGGTGGGGGTGGGGGTGGGGGTGGGGGTGGGGGTGGGGGGTGGGGGTGGGGGTGGGGGTGGGGGTGGGGGTGGGGGTGGGGGTGGGGGTGGGGGTGGGGGTGGGGGTGGGGGTGGGGGTGGGGGTGGGGGTGGGGGTGGGGGTGGGGGTGGGGGTGGGGGTGGGGGTGGGGGTGGGGGTGGGGGTGGGGGGTGGGGGTGGGGGTGGGGGTGGGGGTGGGGGTGGGGGTGGGGGTGGGGGTGGGGGTGGGGGTGGCGGTGG
>JASKMD010000020.1:2913116-3006857 GCA_030144725.1 Haematococcus lacustris | reverse complement strand
TTGCTGTTGCTGCTGCTTCTGGTGCAGCTGCTGCTGCTGCTGCTGCTGGTGCTGCTGCTGTTGCTGGTGCTTCTGGTGTTGATGTTGCGCACGCACCACCTTGTCGTGGCACAAGTGATGTTGGTGCTGCTGCTACTGCATGTGCTGCTGCGGCTGCTGCTGTTGCTGCTGAGCTCTTCCTTGGCAGGGTCAAAAGCTGCAGTGGCCTGGACGATGCATTCTCTTCCTGGGACACACGGGGGGACGTGGCTGCTGGTGCTGGTGCTGTTGACTGCGATGCTGTTGCTGTTGTTGTGGATGTGGCTGCTCCTGTTGCTGCTGCTGCTGCCGATGCTGCACCCTGTGCTGGTGCTGTTGCTGCTGTTGCTGCTCTCTTGCTGGTGCTGCTGCTTCCCTCCTGCTCGCTTTCTGCTGCTGCCCTCTTGCCCCCTCCCTGGGACACAAGGGGGGATGTGGCTGCTGAGGCCGCTGCTGTCAATGGCGATGTTGCTGCTGCTGTAGCTGCTGCTGCTGCTGCTGCTGCGCCCCTCCTTGGCAGGGTAAGAAGCTGCAGTGGCCTGGATGGTGCACCGGCACCCCTTGCCTGGGTCACAGGTGGGGATGTGGCCGCTGAGGCCGCTGTTGGAGGTGCTGCTGCAGGTGTTGCTGCTGCTGCTGCTGCTGCTGCTGCGCCCCTCCTTGGCAGGGTAAGAAGCTGCAGTGGCCTCGACGGTGCACCGGCACCCCTTGCCTGGGTCACAGGTGGGGGTGTGGCCGCTGAGGCCGCTGCTGTCAATGGCGTTGCTGCTGCAGGTGTTGCTGCTGCTGCTGCTGCTGCTCCTGCTGCGCCCCTCCTTGGCAGGGTCAGAAGCTGCAGTGGCCTCGACGGTGCACCGGCACCCCCTCCCTGGGACACTCGGGTGGATATAACTGCTGAGGCCGCTGCTGTCAATGGCGATGTTGCTGCTGCTGTAGCTGCTGCTGGTGCTGCTGCTGCGCCCCTCCTTGGCAGGGTCAGAAGCTGTAGTGGCCTCGACGGTGCACCGGCACCCCTTGCCTGGGTCACAGGTGGGGATGTTGCTACTGTTGTTGGTGCTGGTAGATCTCGCTGTGCCTGCGATCATGTCCCATTTGTCACTATGATATCATGTCCAGCTGGGTTTTTAAACACCATCACATACCTTGTCCTTGGTGTAAGCTTCGATCAATACTGTTTGAATCTTGTTTATTTCAGCATCTACTGGCACTCCACTCATGTCAATGTCTCTCATGTAGTTCCTGCATGCATGGCGTGGCCAGCATTAATCATGTTGGAGTCATCATCATGTTGTGTTGAACACATGGCAACTGTGTTAAGCTCACATGTCACGTGCGTTGTAGATTGTGCGGCACAGTATGAATGCACGGTAGCCACAGGAGAAGCTGTCTTCCTGCTCCTCTGTGGAACCCATCTCCACGGCCCATTCCTTGTTGATTATGAAGCGCTTGGCAAACTCCACCATCACCCCCTCTTGGGCCGTGGTTACTATGAGTCTGCCATGCAGGGTAGAAACCATGTTAGGCGTGATATATGATCCCATGCAGACCTTGTGCAACATACTAAATAACACCCTTTTGGGCTAATGGACCCACCTGGTCATAGGGTGGGGGCAGATGGCCAAACACCTCCAGGAGCTTGCGGATCATCTTGCCGATGCAAGCCTTACGGCAAGCAGGCCACGCAAGTTTGGGGTCAGTGTTGGACGGGCCGACAATCTCCGCATGCTGTAGGCCCTGGATGGGAAATAAAGCCTCGCCGCCGTCCTCAACCTGCAAGCGCATTGCATAGCTTCTGTTTGCACATCCTTAGCACGCATGCACTGCAACAAAGGCCATGCACATGCCTTGGAGAGGTCGTGACACCGCATCCACGTGGACCTCACTATCTCGTTTGTCCAGGTCTTCAACTGGCTCGTCACAGTTCTCTACAAATATAACATACACCATACAATGAGCTCTTCCACACATGGCTCACACTTTCAGACGACAGCGCCCAACAGATGGAACTCACCTCCAGAACATCCGAGGGGGCGTCCGCCTTCTTTTCAGGCTTCGGGGCTCTGCCCCTACCCAGCTTCTTAGCCTTGCTAGTGGAAGGCACCGCCTGAATAGCAACACACAAGAAGCAAGTACCAGACCTTTACACCCACATGCCTCTTGCCTCCCACACCTAACCATTGTCACTTGCCTCATCACCGGCAGAAGCCGAGCTTGCTTCTTTCTCTTGGCTGCCAGCTGCCTCCTCAAGGAGTGCTGGGCGAGCCGCTCGTGGCGAAGCCTACATGATACCCATAGAGACACATAGTGGGTACAGTGGGTACAGTGGGTACTGTGGATTGCAACACAGGAGTGCACTGGGTACAACAGGCTGGATGTGTACATGCACCACTGCAACCCACCCCTGTCACAGAACGCCGCCGCTTCGGCGCTGGTGCCACTTTTGCTGCTCGTGCTGCTGCTGCTGATCGCTGCTGCACCTGCTTCTGAGTTGGGGCTCTGCGGCCCCCTGACTTGGGAGGGGTTGCCTCTACACCCTGCATCGCAATGTCAGCTGCTGCACGGGCCTCTTCCAACTCCCTGTCCTCGTCTGCACCATCCAATTCAGCCACTGTTTCTGCTGCTGGTGGTGCTGCATGGAGGTCCTCAAGTGTGTGCAGAGGGGATGCCAAACCGCCAGCTGCCTGTTCATACAAATAAAACACACCACAACACAATGCGATAGGACTAACATGCTTGCGGGCATCATGGCATGCAAAGCATAAGCAAACACACGCCACTCACCCAGGCTATGTATGCCGCGAGCCTGGTCTGCTCGGCTAATTCCACCTGCTCAGGCGAAGGGTCCTGCGTGTATGCGTGGAATGCACGTGTAGTACACTGTCACAATGGTCACCTACAATAAATGTTGCAATTCAGAGACTGAAACTGAACACACCACCTGATATGGACGCATGGTGCTTACCTGTTGTAGACCATATATGGTCAAAGTAACAAGGTCGGTAAAATCAGGTGAGGTGGGTGTCCCCATGGTCACGACTGCAAGCTTTGTTGTGACTGTATAGGCCTGCCAGTAGCTTAGGTCACGTGGAGGGTTCATGACAGAGGCTGCAAAGGCTTCGTGGTCAGCCGGCGTCCATGGCTCAAAGTCCTTGGTAAATTTGGCAAAGTTGGCGAGTGTTGGAAGTGTGCCTGCCATTTCAACGTCGGAAGAGAAATCGTATGCTGGCCAGATGGGTGGTGCAGGCAGGTCGCCGTTCACCATCACAACTTGCATCTGAGGAACAAAAGACATTTGCAGGAACGTTCGAGTGTGGTGTAAATTTGGGCTCGCGTGCGACGATCGACCACAGCACCAGGACGATGCAGACAATGACATTACAAATTAAGTGGCGTCCGATTGTGCCGTGCCGGATTCAGCTACGTAGTAGCGCGAGAGAGGCAGCTACAGCACGGCAGCACACTATAGCAACATCGACGACGAAACAAGCAATCACAAGTGGCGGTCCATCACCATTCGCGGGCATACCCTAGTACTGCGACCAACAGCGAATGCACAGTGCAACAAGCGCCATCAGCCACTAAGGCGGCAACCTCATCGGTCTGACGCTAACAATGGGCAATGTCCTGTCTTCTGAATACGGACAGCGACAAATACAAGTACGCCAATAGACAATGGCGCAGCCGGCAGTATGATTGCCGGGTTGCCAGCGACACGCGTGTACAAGCGACAAAGTGGCATCGCAGACACAAGGCGCATAAGTACTGACAGAGAGCTGCAATGTTGCCTTACATGCAGGACTTTTCCTGCGGCCCGACAAGTCCGGACTTCCTCCCATCCGTCGCACCCTACATTGCGCAAACCCAACTACCCCTCAGTGTAGGTATATCTGTGCAAATTGAGTGTTTTGGAAACAGGACATGTGATACATTTGATGTATTGCTTCTCACAGTCGGCTCAACTGCCTGCATCGGACATTCTTCGGGGACGGCATCAATTTCATTTGCCGTGCACGCACACCTCATCTCAGACCTTGCAACTTCCATCACCTCCCAGACCAAATCACAGGTGTTATTGCCGACCACCGCCTCAGTTATCACCCATTACCCCTGCCCACCGCCACCCGCTTCCACTACTCAGCTCCAACAGCACCTTCCGCCACCAACAGCATGTCCAGCCCACCCCACCTGCCCCTGACCCTGCCACTACCCCTGCACCAGCCCCCCCCCCTCCCCCCCCTTCGGACCCAGCTGTACCGCCTCCCTCCCCTCCTTCCGCAGACCAGAGAGAATCACAGCAACCCATCAAAGGTGGTGGCCCACTGTGCAACCGGTGGGGTCGAAGAGCACTGACAGCTCGCCAGCCGGACAGCAGCACAGACGATGACAGTGGAGGAGGCCCACTGTGCAACCTGTGGGGTATGAGAGCACTGACAGCTCGCCAGCCGTACAGCAGCTCTGACGATGACAGTGGGGGTGGCCCACTGAGCAACCTGTGGGGTCGAAGAGCACTGACAGCTCGACAGCCGGGCAGCAGCACAGACGATGACAGTGGTGGTGGCCCACTAAGGAACCTGTGGAGTCAGAGGGCAGCAGCAACAAGGAAGGCTGGGACAGCCACTGTGTCGCAAATCAGTCCCTTCTCCCCCCCACCCCCTCCTCCAGCTATGCCCCCTCCCCCCCCCCTTGGGTCTGGTTCATGCGGTGAGGCACACGGCATGGACCTCACAGATGCTGGCTCCTCTTCCGTGTCTGTGTCGCCAGCCTCGTCAAATGGGGTTCATGACAGTGAAGGGGCTGGACAGGGGGGTGGGGTCAGTTTGGGTAGTAGTAGCAGAGGCGATGGCAGTGGCTATGACAGTGCGAGTAGCAGTGGCAATGACGGAGGAAGTGACAGCAGCAGCAACGGCAGTAGCAGTGGTAGAGGCGGTGACAGTGACAGTGGCAGCGGCAACGGCAGCGGCAGTGGCAGACGTAAGAGAAGACGAGGCAGGGACAGAGGCCGGGGTAGGGGACGAGGGAGGGGTAGAGGTAGAAGGAGGGGTAGAGGGCGAGGTGGAGGGGGTAGGTGGGGTGGTGGTGGGCGGCACCAGCAGCGGCGGCCTAGGGGTCGCCCTGCTGGGCGGGTGGAGGTGGATGATGAGCAGGTGCCCTGGGGTGCACTGAACCCTGGGCAGCGCCGGTGTCGTGTCAGAGAGATCCTGGCCAACCTGACGAACCCAGTGGGTCCCCGCCACAAGCACATGACCACCTTGGCCAACCTTGAGCGCATCTTCAAAGGCATGGAAGAGAACACCACATCCAAGGCCGCCATAGAAGCTCAGTTGAAGAGCGATGGTCAGCTATTTGGCGATGACCAGGGGGTCAAGCACTACCACCCAAGCTCTGTGCATGTGCTGAAGGGTGTCATGGGAGCAGAGGATGATGAGCGGTGCATCCTTCATGTCTGCAATGGCACGCTGGAGAAACCCTGTGGCTACACGTACGACCACTTGCCAAAGTGGGTGGGGCATGTTGGACAGAAGCAGACTGTGACACGAACTTGGTAAATACTGATGTGGGTATTGTGTTTGTGTATACACAGGGCGCAATGGGAGCAGAACAAGCACCAGAAATGCAAAGAGTGCCACATCAATCGCTTCCAAAGCAGCAAAGGTATGTCAATGACATGGTATGGTATGTCATTGGTATGACATGACATGGTATGTCACAGCCAGCCAACCAGTACTGGTCAGCCAGCCAGTACTGGTCACAGCCAGCCAGTACTGGTCAGCCAGCCAGTACTGGTCACAGCCAGCCAACCAGTACTGGTCAGCCAACCAGTACTGGTAAGCCAGCCAGTACTGGTCACAGCCAGCCAACCAGTACTGGTCAGCCAACCAGTACTGGTCAGCCAGCCAGTACTGGTCACAGCCAGCCAACCAGTACTGGTCAGCCAGCCACTACTGGTCAGCCAACCAGTACTGGTCACAGCCAGCCAACCAGTACTGGTCAGCCCGCCAGTACTGGTCAGCCAACCAGTACTGGTCAGCCAACCAGTACTGGTCACAGCCAGCCAACCAGTACTGGTCAGCCAGCCAGTACTGGTCAGCCAACCAGTACTGGTCACAGCCAGCCAGCCAGTACTGGTCACCGCCAGCCAGCCAGTACTGGTCAGCCAGCCAGTACTGGTCACAGCTAGCAAACCAGTACTGGTCAGCCAGCCAGTACTGGTCACAGCCAGCCAACCAGTACTGGTCAGTCTAACAGTACTGGTCAGCCAGCCAGTACTGGTCACAGCCAGCCAACCAGTACTGGTCAGCCAGCCAGTACTGGTCACAGCCAGCCAGTACTGGTAAGCCAGCCAGTACTGGTCGCAGCCAGCCAACCAGTACTGGTCAGCCAGCCAGTACTGGTCAGCCAGCCAGTACTGGTCAGCCAGCCAGTACTGGTTACAGCTAGCCAACCAGTACTGGTCAGCCAGCCAGTACTGGTAAGCCAGCCAGTACTGGTCACAGCTAGCCAACCAGTACTGGTCAGCCAACCAGTACTGGTCAGCCAGCCAGTACTGGTCACAGCCAGCCAACCAGTACTGGTCAGCCAACCAGTACTGGTAAGCCAGCCAGTACTGGTCACAGCCAGCCAACCAGAACTGGTCAGCCCGCCAGTACTGGTCAGCCAACCAGTACTGGTCAGCCAGCCAGTACTGGTCACAGCCAGCCAACCAGTACTGGTCAGCCAGCCAGTACTGGTCAGCCAGCCAGTACTGGTCAGCCAGCCAGTACTGGTTACAGCTAGCCAACCAGTACTGGTCAGCCAACCAGTACTGGTCAGCAAGCCAGTACTGGTCACAGCCAGCCAACCAGTACTGGTCAGCCAACCAGTACTGGTCAGCCAGCCAGTACTGGTCAGCCAGCCAGTACTGGTTACAGCTAGCCAACCAGTACTGGTCAGCCAGCCAGTACTGGTAAGCCAGCCAGTACTGGTCACAGCCAGCCAACCAGTACTGGTCAGCCAACCAGTACTGGTCAGCAAGCCAGTACTGGTCACAGCCAGCCAACCAGTACTGGTCAACCAACCAGTACTGATAAGCCAGCCAGTACTGGTCACAGCCAGCCAACCAGTACTGGTCAGCCAGCCAGTACTGGTCAGCCAGCCAGTACTGGTCACAGCTAGCCAACCAGTACTGGTCAGCCAACCAGTACTGGTCAGCCAGCCAGTACTGGTCACAGCCAGCCAACCAGTACTGGTCAGCCAGCCAGTACTGGTCACAGCCCGCCAGTACTGGTCGCAGCCAGCCAACCAGTACTGGTCAGCCCGCCAGTAATGGTCAGCCAACCAGTACTGGTCAGCCAACCAGTACTGGTCACAGCCAGCCAACCAGTACTGGTCAGCCAGCCAGTACTGGTCAGCCAACCAGTACTGGTCACAGCCAGCCAGCCAGTACTGGTCACCGCCAGCCAGCCAGTACTGGTCAGCCAGCCAGTACTGGTCACAGCTAGCAAACCAGTACTGGTCAGCCAGCCAGTACTGGTCACAGCCAGCCAACCAGTACTGGTCAGTCTAACAGTACTGGTCAGCCAGCCAGTACTGGTCACAGCCAGCCAACCAGTACTGGTCAGCCAACCAGTACTGGTCAGCCAGCCAGTACTGGTCACAGCCAGCCAACCAGTACTGGTCAGCCAACCAGTACTGGTAAGCCAGCCAGTACTGGTCACAGCCAGCCAACCAGTACTGGTCAGCCAGCCAGTACTGGTCAGCCAGCCAGTACTGGTCGCAGCCAGCCAACCAGTACTGGTCAGCCAGCCAGTACTGGTCAGCCAGCCAGTACTGGTCAGCCAGCCAGTACTGGTTACAGCTAGCCAACCAGTACTGGTCAGCCAACCAGTACTGGTCAGCAAGCCAGTACTGGTCACAGCCAGCCAACCAGTACTGGTCAGCCAACCAGTACTGGTCAGCCAGCCAGTACTGGTCACAGCCAGCCAACCAGTACTGGTCAGCCAGCCAGTACTGGTCACAGCCCGCCAGTACTGGTCGCAGCCAGCCAACCAGTACTGGTCAGCCCGCCAGTACTGGTCAGCCAACCAGTACTGGTCAGCCAACCAGTACTGGTCACAGCCAGCCAACCAGTACTGGTCAGCCAGCCAGTACTGGTCAGCCAACCAGTACTGGTCACAGCCAGCCAGCCAGTACTGGTCACCGCCAGCCAGCCAGTACTGGTCAGCCAGCCAGTACTGGTCACAGCTAGCAAACCAGTACTGGTCAGCCAGCCAGTACTGGTCACAGCCAGCCAACCAGTACTGGTCAGCCAACCAGTACTGGTAAGCCAGCCAGTACTGGTCACAGCCAGCCAACCAGTACTGGTCAGCCAACCAGTACTGGTCAGCCAGCCAGTACTGGTCACAGCCAGCCAACCAGTACTGGTCAGCCAACCAGTACTGGTAAGCCAGCCAGTACTGGTCACAGCCAGCCAACCAGTACTGGTCAGCCAGCCAGTACTGGTCAGCCAGCCAGTACTGGTCACAGCCAGCCAACCAGAACTGGTCAGCCCGCCAGTACTGGTCAGCCAGCCAGTACTGGTAAGCCAGCCAGTACTGGTCACAGACAGCCAACCAGTACTGGTCAGCTAACCAGTACTGGTCACAGCCAGCCAACCAGTACTGGTCAGCCAACCAGTACTGGTCAGCCAGCCAGTACTGGTCAGCCAGCCAGTACTGGTAAGCCCGCCAGTACTGGTCACAGACAGCCAACCAGTACTGGTCAGCCAACCAGTACTGGTCACAGCCAGCCAACCAGTACTGGTCAGCCAGCCAGTACTGGTTACAGCTAGCCAGTACTGGTCACAGCCAGCCAACCAGTACTGGTCAGTCTAACAGTACTGGTCAGCCAGCCAGTACTGGTCACAGCTAGCCAGCCAGTACTGGTCACAGCTAGCCAACCAGTACTGGTCAGCCAACCAGTACTGGTCAGCCAGCCAGTACTGGTCACAGCCAGCCAACCAGTACTGGTCAGCCCGCCAGTACTGGTCAGCCAACCAGTACTGGTCAGCCAACCAGTACTGGTCACAGCCAGCCAACCAGTACTGGTCAGCAAGCCAGTACTGGTCAGCCAACCAGTACTGGTCACAGCCAGCCAGCCAGTACAGGTCACCGCCAGCCAGCCAGTACTGGTCAGCCAGCCAGTACTGGTCACAGCTAGCAAACCAGTACTGGTCAGCCAGCCAGTACTGGTCACAGCCAGCCAACCAGTACTGGTCAGCCAGCCAGTACTGGTTTCAGCTAGCCAGTACTGGTCACAGCCAGCCAACCAGTACTGGTCAGTCTAACAGTACAGGTCAGCCAGCCAGTACTGGTCACAGCTAGCCAGCCAGTACTGGTCACAGCTAGCCAACCAGTACTGGTCAGCCAACCAGTACTGGTCAGCCCGCCAGTACTGGTCGCAGCCAGCCAACCAGTACTGGTCAGCCCGCCAGTACTGGTCAGCCAGCCAGTACTGGTAAGCCAGCCAGTACTGGTCACAGACAGCCAACCAGTACTGGTCAGCCAACCAGTACTGGTCACAGCCAGCCAACCAGTACTGGTCAGCCAACCAGTACTGGTAAGCCAGCCAGTACTGGTCACAGCCAGCCAACCAGTACTGGTCACAGCCAGCCAGCCAGTACTGGTCACAGCCAGCCAGCCAGTACTGGTCAGCCAGCCAGTACTGGTCGCAGCCAGCCAACCAGTACTGGTCAGCCCGCCAGTACTGGTCAGCCAGCCAGTACTGGTAAGCCAGCCAGTACTGGTCACAGACAGCCATCCAGTACTGGTAAGCCAGCCAGTACTGGTCACAGCCAGCCAACCAGTACTGGTCAGTCTAACAGTACTGGTCAGCCAGCCAGTACTGGTCACAGCCAGCCAGCCAGTACTGGTCAGCCAACCAGTACTGGTCAGCCAGCCAGTACTGGTCACAGCCAGCCAACCAGTACTGGTCAGCCAGCCAGTACTGGTCAGACAGCCAGTACTGGTCGCAGCCAGCCAACCAGTACTGGTGCCAGCCAGTACTGGTCAGCCAGCCAGTACTGGTCACAGCCAGCCAGCCAGTACTGGTCAGTCAGGTGAACCAGCGCTGGTTAGTGAACCAGAGCTAGACCAGCCGATGCTTGTTGGTGAACTATTGTGCAGGGGCTGGATCATGGAGGACTTCATGCACTTCATCAAGTACGCCTGGCCCTATGTGTTCCAGGGCATCATGACAGAGGGCAACCTGCACTTGAAGCTGTGGCGGTTGCTGGTTGACTCTACCCTACACTACCTAACACCAGGTACATTAAGCGTTACAACGTAGCAGCAAGGGTGAATCCATGCAATGTGTGTGGTGACAGTAAGCACATGAGCTCTGTTGCCCCTCTTGCTTGCAGAGAACGACCCGCCATTGCGGTTTGGAATGCCAGCAGAGGAGAGGGCAAGGAACGCAGCCATCATCGCTGGCAACATGGAGGAGGCAGCTAGGAAGCTGAAGGAGTATGCGCGCATTCTGCACCGGATTCGTTACACACACAAGGTCCCGGACGACATGATCTCCAGCAACCTCCACATGGTGGAATGCCGGTGAGTTCCACGGTATAGAGCATTGCATGGTCAGCACGAGTGATGCTTCATGCTATCAAGTAGAACAACACCATGCGCATGCGTTTGTTACAGGTTACCGCAGCAGGAGAAGGAGCGTGGGCGCAGCTGCTGGGACAATGAGTTCTGGGTAGAGCGTGGTATGCAACGGGGCAAGAAGTTCAGCACAGCTCATGCTGCTGGCTACCAGCGTGGCTTGACCATGGGCATACGGGAGCGGCTGAGCCGACGCTCGCAGCTGTTTCTGTCCACACATACCCGCTGGGATGACAGTGATGAAGGAGAGCTGGACAATGGTGACAGTGAGCATGATGGCGAGGAGGCTGACCAGCGGCAGCATGAGCGTGGGCAGCAGGCTGGCAAACGCAAGAGGGGGGACAGCAAGCAGCGTGCTCCCAAGCACAGAAAGGCGGGAACCTTCAGAGATCAGGTGCAATCAGATCTGCAGGCATGCCACCTCCTGGGGCTGGGGAAAGCGCAGTGCTACAATAGCAGCTGGGATGAGGTGGTGCGGGAGGCATGCTGCCATCATGTGAGAGACATGAAACCAGTTGGCTGGAGTGAGGCTGACATCTTGGCGGTGTTCCCTCCTTCTGGCCTTCCCGGGCAAGTGCAGTACTACAGCCGCGCACAGTGCCGGGGGCAGATGATCCACAGCATCCAGTATAATCGCGCTAAAGTGCGCAACAACTGCTGGGCCCAAGCAGTGTTCCTTGAGGGAACAGATGACGAGCCAGTGCTGGTTCAATATGCATGCCACGTCCAGTTCTGGGTGCGTGTGCAGCATCCAGCCAACCCAGAGCGGGTACTGCGGCTAGCCATCACTCGCTCGTTCGTTTTGGACCCCATCCCAGAAATGCCAGAGCACTACACTGTGGGTCGAGGGATCCCACTTCCAGACCGGCCTAAGCAACCGGCCCAACAGCAGCTGCCGGCACATCAACAGGAGCAAGCACAGCAGCAGGAGCCAGCACAGCAGCAGCCTTCGGCATCGGTTGCAACAGAGGCCACAGTCACAGAGGCAGCTGCAGAACAGCAAGTTGGCACATCTCAAGCAAGACGCTCAGGCCGCAAAGTCAACCAGCGTGCACTCCCGGCCACCCAAGAGGCAAAAGCTCCCCGCCATAGCCGTGTTGGACGTAAGCAGAGCACCTTGCTCAAGGGGGCGGGGCGCATGTCATGGTATGCAGTGAATGGGGAGCAGTTCCACAGCTTGTTTGTGGCATTCTTTCCACACGAGGAGGGTCAGGGTGATATGTATTTTGTGCCATACAGCAGCCATAGCTGACGGTTCTAAACAGGCCATAAAGAACAATGACAAGCGTAATGCACACATGGCATCGTACATGCGTTGACCATGTGCTGCACTCCGTACGTGTGATGATTGGCTACGAACAACAATGGAACACCAGTGATGTTGCCCCCAGCAGCCAGTACATGTCTTTCAGTAGATATATGGACTAGCTTTAGCCCTATCCCTAGCCCTAGCCCTAGCCCTAACCCTAGCCCTAACCCTAGCCCTAACCCTAGCCCTAACCCTAACCCAACCTCATCCCCACGTCCATGCCTAGCCCTAGCCCTAGCCCTAGCCCTAGCCCTAGCCCTAGCCCTAACCCTAGCCCTAACCCTAGCCCTAACCCTAACCCAACCTCATCCCCACGTCCATGCCTAGCCCTAGCCCTAGCCCTAGCCCTAGCCCTAGCCCTAGCCCTAGCCCTAGCCCTAGCCCTAACACTAGCCCCAGCCCTAGCCATAAACCTAGCCATGCCTTGTACCGACATTAACATTACAGCCGTTGATATGACGTAGGTAAATCGTCCATGCACATTGCAGCTCCAAACGTCACATGACACACACATCGCGCATTCGGCATCGCGCAAAGAAGAAGACGGATAATGAACATTATACGCACAACCCAGCGATGCACAAACCAACGAGAAAGTTGCAAATAGACAAACGCAACTCAGCCACGGTTGCAAACCAGTACTGGCTATAAACCAGTACTGGCTCAAAACCAGTACTGGGTGACAACCAGTACTGATGCTCGACCAGTACTGGTTAGCAACCAGTACTGGACCTCAACCAGTACTGGTTGCCTCAAGGAACAGCACGACAGGCCATCGCTCGAATCTCGCCAGCCACTTGGAGTTGATTTTTTTTTTCAACAGCGTTGGCTTGCTTATGAGTAACTGAAGACTTCCACCAAGAAAAAAAGTACCCTTAGGTGGCACCTATAATGCGATCTTTTCTGCGAGTGTATAGCCAATGACAAATGATATGCACGATAAACAGATCATACGGACGTCCATAGTCATTGAGATGCATGAGACCACGCTGATGGTTTAAGATGGGTTCAGGTTGTTTCCAAGCCGGCAGCCTTCGTGTCTGCCATCAAGATGCATTGCTGTGTTGCGAAATATAATGGGACCTCCCCTGCACACCCTTGAAAGAGGAATTGACAGGGTGGCGCAGCCATGACTAGGGCTGTGAGCAGAACCCAGTTGTGGACCAGCACAACAACTCACCGTCAACATCAACATCAACGACAACATGGTGATGGCAGCCAACAGGGTAGAGCAGGCAAAGACGGCGGGCAAGGCAATTGGTGCCCAGCCACTGCAGGTGGCCCAGGTGTGTGGGTGGTGGCGGCTGCACCCTGCATGCAGCCCACCCTGAGTGCAACACAGGGCTGCTGACCGTCATCTATGGCATGCTGGCCAGTCTATCTATGTACCAGGACCCCACTGAGGCAGGTGTGACCTCACAGTCCTGGTCAGGCTCCTTCCTGAGGGGTGTGTGGCGGCTGGTCTTGACGGCGCTTGAGGAGCTGTGCACCCAATGCACGGCACCCCTCAATTGGGTTGCCAGCCCCACACAGGTCACCTGTCATGAGAATGCTGCCAGTCAGAGCATGGCCGGCTGGCAGTGGCGTAGACGGTTTGAAACTCCTTTGGGCTCGCCACTCGTGTTGGCTGTAGGGTGCGGGTCAATGATGATGCCTGCATGGTTCAAGGACCTGCAGGCAATGCAATGACAAGCGAGTGAGAAAGCGAGATGGATATAGTTGGCAGAAGATGGGAGAAGGCTTCAGCATGCGTGTGCAACCCTTAGCTGTCACGTCCTATGCCTTGGCTAGTCATTACCTGGTTATCTCCAGCGGTGTGCCGTTGCCTGATTAACCGATGACCGCCATGCAGGGGCGCAGCACGGGGTGGCGGGTCATTGGCATGAGCCTCGGCAGCATGGTCCATGATGCGCCTTTCCCCCACTGCGGGCTCTAGGGGGGTGGCTGGAGCATCCTCAAGCTGCTCTTCATTGCTGAGGCGCCTGACATGCATCCCAATATTGAGTGGAGGGGGAGCTGGAGGGGAAGGGCTGGGGAGGGGTGTGGGCTGGGGCGGCTCAGGTGCGGGTAGACCCGCTGGGGGTAGGCTGGCCCCGCGGCTGGGATCAGGGGTGAGGTTGAGTTCTGGCTGAGAGGGGCTGGGCAGCAGGGGGATGAAGGTAGCCACGCTGCCCCTCAGGACCACTACCCGGGCCACAGGCAGCACCACTGCCATAACCAAGGTAAGCACCACCAGGGTTTGCCAAAGAGCCACCAGCCATTCTGGGTACCATGGGCCAATGACCCGTGCGTCAGTGCAACGCACGGCCCTGCCAGTTGCAGGGCGCTCACTGTCACATGGCATATCCCTCGCACAACCCTCATGCGCTGACACTCCGTCCAACACCTTCAGCTGGGACGCGGGCTTGGCCTGTGTCGCCAGCTGCACCCTAACCTCCGCAAACACCTCGCCTACAGCGCTTGCCTGGCACCGGTGCTGCTGCATGTCCAGGCGCAGCGGTGAAAGGGGCAGTGGAAGTTGTGAAGGGGCACAGCCGTGCCCTTTACATTAGTTGAAGGAAGAACACAAGTACAGATGCATAAGCGGTGCACTAGAGGCTGACGCCCTACGTGCAACAGATAGAACGACACCATACCTGTGAAGGGGCACAGCCGTGCCAACTTCACAGGTGCACCACGCAGCCTAAGCAAGGCTGGTCACACTAAACAAGTATAACCTAGGCAAGTGGTCTTGGACTGACATCCCCACTACACTCCCACTCAGGCCTAGACCATGAAGCCAAGTGAAGGAACGTCATAAGAAAAGAGACTACATGCAAGAGACCATGCGTGTTCATGCAAGCTCACAAGCAGAAATGAAGAAGATGACTTAGTGATATGTTGTTAGGAGGAGATGACATGTGAGCACTATGTAATAGCAGATGATGAAGCAACAAGTGTAGAGCGCATGCAAGCTAGCAGGTACAGACAAGACAGGTAGGCACTTCTAACAAAAGCTGCACCATGACACATGAATTGCAGACTTCAAAGAGGCTCGACCGCTGTACGCAGACATGCCACCAAACCACAGGTCACAGCATAAGCTGGCCTGTCCCACCAGGCTGACTCTAGCCCACTCCCATGCCTTCCTTGCATGCCAGAAACTTCTTGCCAGGAAGCGCCTTGGTCAGCATGTTCCGGCTCGTTGAGGTGCTTACCCTTCATCACCAGCCTCGTGCCATAGGGAAGAGGCAGCTGGCGGGAGTTGCACTCTGGCCATCTTGGCATCCATGGCGCGGCCCCACTCCTCAGCTTCTCGCCTTGACAGAGCCTTGCTGAAGCGGCGCTTGGTGGAGAAGCTGACTGAAGCTGCCTTGCTGCCCACCAAAACCACACTCTCCCTTCTCCCACTGCTCCCAACACCCTCATTGTTGCTGCAGCTACCATTACGTGCTGAATAGCACATGGTGTCGTAGTCATCAAATCTGACAGCTTTGCGCACACGCTCGCCTCGGCGCAGCACAGGCGGTGCTTGCTCAGGTGCGGGCGCAGCCAAAGACTTAGGCGTGCGCTCCATTCCCCCTGCTCCGTCCCCACCTAAGCCTGCCACACCAGCCTCACTTAAGCTACCCCCAACGCCACCTAGACTACCCGGGGCAGCAAGGGGATCACCCACACTGCCCGCTTGTCCCCCACTGCCGCTGCTGCTGCTGACATGGGCGATGGGAGTGACAGCAGGGGCCCTTCCCCTACTACCCTCGCTGCCGCTGTTGCTGCTTACATGAGTGAAGGGGGTGACGGCAGGGGCCCCTCCCCTGCTACCCTCGCTGCCGCTGTTGCTGCTGACCGCACCACCGGAGCCTACTCCCCCCCTGGATGCATCGCCCAAAGGCGGGGCAGCCAGCTCAGCGGGTGCAAGAACAGCATGAGGCACAAAGCGTTGCAGGACGGTTTGCTCGTCAAACACCACAGACTTGCTGACGTAGATCCTGCCCCCAGCCCAAACCCGGTAAGCCTTTCCCCCCCGCTCGTAGCCAACAAACACACCCTTTACAGAGCGGCTGTCCAGCTTGCTGGCAGGCATGGGGTCATGCACATATGCCGGGCAGCCCCACACCCGCAAGTGCGACACATCAGGCTTGACGCCAAACATGAGCTCATGGGGAGTGCAAGGCTTGCCCGACACGGCACTGAGGTTGTGCAGGTCTGCAGCTGTGCGAAGGGCTTCACCCCACAAGTGCTTGGGGGTGCCGGCGGCCTGTGTCATTGCCCGGACACACTCTTCGAGAGTGCGGTTTATGCGTTCCGCGCTGCCATTCATTTCGGGGCTGTAGGGAGCGGTTTGCTGATGGATCACCCCTTCTGCCCGCAGCCACGCTTGCAGCTCCCCCCCCGTGAACTCACCCCCCCTATCTGTGCGGAGGGCTTTGACGGTGTGCCCAGACTGGCGCTGCAGCTCTGTGAGACACACTATGATGGCTTGAGCTGCTGCTGACTTCTGCCTAATCAGCTCCACTGCCACCAGCCCGCTATACTCATCGAGGACAGTGACAAAGTACAGGTTGCCCGAGGGAGTGGGGCAGTCAAAAGGACCGCAAACATCGCTGTGCACGAGCGCAAGCGGCCGCTTGACAGGCAGCCCCAGCCCTGGATGCTGTACGGCAACGAAGCGGTGCTGCTTGCCCAGCACACAAGGCTCACACACCCCACCGCTGTCCGCAATGGCTTCGCACTGAGCCGCTCTGACGCTGGTGCCCAGCAGCATGTCTTCACGAACTGCCCTGGCCAGCTGCCGATACCCCGGGTGGCCTAGGCGGAAGTGCATGAGCCGCGGGTCATCGCACGAGCGCGCTGACATGCTGACACTGCTGTCACCTAAGGGCACAGGCTTGCTGTTGAGAAGGAACAAGTCCCCAACAACCATGCGAGCCTTGATGCTGTGGTCAGCCCCAGGCATGTGGATGCTGCAACCCTGCCCTGTGAACACAACCTCACCCCCAGCCCTGGCTGCTTTGCCCACTGACAAAAGGCTGCCTTCTGCATCGGGCACGTGCAACACATTGCGCAACACCATGCTCCCACCAGCCCCCTCAAACACCACTGACCCCTGGCCAGCTGCTGTCATAGTGCTGCCATTGCCGCATACGATGTGGTGAGGGGCGCGGAGGGGCTGGTAGTCACGCAACAGCTCAATATGAGGCGTCAGGTGGGTACTGCAACCAGAATCCACCAACCACTGACCCTTGAGTAGGTTTGGCGCTACCGCCAGCGCCGCATCAGCGCCGGAGTGCCCAGAGAAAGCCAGACTGCTGCGGTGACGCAGTGGCGACGGGGAGCGGCGGGTGCGGCTGTCCGGCAGCCCAGAATCCCTACCCCTTGGGCCAGGTGTGGTGGGCCTGTCCCCCCGGCTGCGGTCAGCATGCGGGGAGTGGGAGGGGCTGTCCCTGCGATCAGAAGACACACTGGCGCGGGGGCACTCATAAGCATAGTGGCCAAATTGCCCGCAGTTGTAGCACTCGCTGTCAGCCTTGCTGCGGCGCCCATGCCCCTTGCCCCTGTCCCCCCCGCTTCGGCTGCCACCACCACCATCTGATCCTGCCCCTATGCCCCTATTGCTGGATCTGTCTCTGCTGCCACCAGGCCTCGCTGAGAGGGCCAGGCCAGCAGCTTGCCTGCGGGATATCAACACACGCTCTTGCACGAGGAGGCGGGGGAGTGCCTTGTCGAAGGTGAGCGTGCTTTCCTCTGCAAGCAGCTGATTGGCCACTGAATCAAAGTCAGCGGACAGTCCAAGCACAGCCAAAGAGAAGGAGTTGTGGAAGGGCTTGTCAGGGGCGGAGCAGGCTGCAATCTGCTGGTCTAGCTCTTGCGCATGCTGCCAATACTCCTGCACAGGCTGACCAGGCTGCATTCTGATCATCGACATTTGTTGTATGAGGACGGAGCTGCTCGCCAGCACCTTGCTGACGTGCATAGCCTTGAGCTTCTGCCACAACTCGCGGGCTGTGCTGCAGCTCTGGCAAACAAAGCGGTACTTTGCAGCATTAACTGTGCTGCTGATGAAAGCGTGTGCACGCGCATTGATGGAAGCTGACAGCGCTGCAGTCGGCACGGCCTCAGGGTCAGGAGTGGCCGCAGCCTCTACTCCCGACCTACCCTGATCCGTCCCACCCGTGCCCAAACCCGCAGGCGCTGGCGCACAAATAGCTGCATCTAGCCCGCATAACACTAGCGCGTTCTGCACATCAAATTCCCACTGATACCAGTTGTCCCCGTTCAGCTTGGCTATCCCAGCTGCGGCCTGCATCTTAGCACCCTCCTCTGCTCACCGGTGCGCTCACCAAGCGAGTCTTACGAGGTACGGCTTGGTGCACACCAACTGGTTTCCGGAGTCCCGCACATTGAAGTGAGTGGGCCCATAACCTGTGAAGGGGCACAGCCGTGCCCTTTACATTAGTTGAAGGAAGAACACAAGTACAGATGCATAAGCGGTGCACTAGAGGCTGACGCCCTACGTGCAACAGATAGAACGACACCATACCTGTGAAGGGGCACAGCCGTGCCAACTTCACAGGTGCACCACGCAGCCTAAGCAAGGCTGGTCACACTAAACAAGTATAACCTAGGCAAGTGGTCTTGGACTGACATCCCCACTACAGAAGTAGGCTTGGCAGCCGGGGATCGAGCCGCAGGCCTAGGTCAAGCTGTTGAAGCCTTAAACTGTGTCCGCTTGCAGGCCCCGCAGCTGCACCAAGGTGAAGCTGCGTGCCCTGAGCGGGTAGTGAAGGCGCCGCCGGTGGTCCGACCTTTGGCGCGGGCTGCGCGAATACCGCTGCGGGCAACCCAAAGGGCCCTAACCCCAGAGTAACCCAAGGACCCGATCTTGGTGTAACCGCTGTTGCTGCGCTGCTAGTCATTAGACCAGGTGTGAGTGAAGCCTGGCCATGGTTCGGCTGCAAGCATCCTGACGTGGTGCTGGCTCTGCTGCAGCTGCTCCTGCCAGTTTGCACTTGGGTCTGCCGCGTTGGTGTGTACACAATCTTCTCCTCCTGCTCTTCTCCTCCACCCTGCTGTAGCAAACACGGCAGCGGCTCCGCTGTACTGTAAGCTAGAAGAGCGCTCGTGCTTAATACACAGCGTCATTGACTCGTAACGGCGAACCTGTGAGGGCGATGGACGATTCATGAACTAAGGGATTGTAGACGATGCTATCTCTCTTCCACGCTGCGGAGTCCTACATGTTTGGTCAGCGATGGGTGCACGTAGTAGTCAAACATTACTCCGTGAATTCAGCACAGTGTCAGAGGTGCGAAGGTGCCCCAACGTGGGTGCGCTGCAGTGCTTGAGTTATACGCTCTGCGATGTGATGAACTGCGAGCAAATCTGAGCTAGGGCCCATGCGGCACTTATTCCAGCTGCCAGGCAGGGTTATGTTTCCAACTCCGCATGACATGCTAGTCTAAGCCAGGCCAAGCCAGGCCCGCTGTAGCTTTTGTGTTCATCGTAAAGGTTCAGCAATCAGGTCTGCTGCACTTGGTCACTCAGGCTTCTTCCAGCCCTACTCAAACGCGCTGGCGGTACACCACAATTGTACCATTCTGGTGCGCCGTGTACAGTTCGTTGGTGGCCCAGTTCCACGTCAGGCCGGTCACTGCGGCCTCAAGGGGCCGCGTAGTGATTGGCGTGCTGGACCAGGGACCAGGGGGCGTACCGCTGACCAGGTCCAGACTGTGTAGGCCGCGAGCTGAAGGCGCAGAACACACACACACACACACACACGCACTCAAACACATGCACACATAGGGCAAAAGTGATGCAGGTTCGCGAGGGCTGTCAACTGCTGGGTCCATGACGCTGCAATTAGGTTTGGAAGGCAGCAGCTAGTGCCCCTGCCTGCCTGACTGCCAAAGCGTGGAACTTCAATGGTGCTGCCAGGCCTGTCTTGTATGTGCCCACCACAGGCCAGCTGCCCGCCCTCCCCTCCCTGCCCTCCCTTTTTTTTGCACTACATCTAGCATTCGCTACGGAATGCCATGTTATAGAGGTCACTTGGCATCATGAAATAGTCACTTTGTGAGCTGCGATACCGCACATGAAAAATGGCTCGTAACTTGCACTTTTCGCTAAGCACCTGAGCAATGTTCCTAAGTAAGGTCGAGTTATAGATTTGAGGGTATGAACCTATGCCATGTCTGTTTGTCATGCATCAGTGCAAGTCATGCATCAGTGCAAGTCATGCATCAGTGCAAAACAATAAAAAAAACACTGCTGCCCTCCCCTCCCTGCCCTGCCCTCCTGCCTAGGCCCCTGCTGCCCCGTGCTAGGCTCACCCGTAGCCACAGCCAGGCAGTCACCGGCAGGGCTGGCCTCCAGGTGCGACACAGGGCTGCCGTCCAGGGACACTGCCGCACGCGGCGCTGTGGAGGCACGCATGTCCCACAGCAGCACCTGCACCCCAGCAGCATAGCGTGCAGGGGGAGGGATCAGGGCGGTATGCTGGGGATGGGGGGAGTCAGGGCAGCGGCCAGGGGGACTGCGCCTGGCATGCTGCTGCAAGTTTGCAGGTGTCAGCCAAGATGGACCTTAAGTCATGAGGCCGGCAGCAGAACACTCAGCCTGGTGCACAGCCAGCCCTCTGCCGCCTGCACAGCGCTTCCAGGCCTAGTGGCTGCCACCCACACCTGGCCGTCCGCACTGCCAGTAATGAGCGTGGTGTCGTTGACCAGCTGCAGGCAGGTCACATGGCGGCCAGTGGCCAGCTTGCGCACCAGGGCTGCGCGCCGCTCCCTCACATTCCAGCTGCAGGGACAAGCAGCGGCAAGAAGGGCGAGGAAGCGCTTAGGCAGCAGGCAGTGCCAGCTGTAAGCTGCATGTCCGCCCCCTGCTGTAGGGTTTCTATCGCGGCCCTGGCCCCAGCAAGCCTGCCTGGCCTCAGCTGGCCCCCGGGTGTGACCGCCCCTCACACTGTGACGGAGCCGTCCGTAGCGCCAGTGAAAACCAGACCGCCAGCCAGGGCGCTGGCGTGCAGGGCGGTCAGGCTGGCGCCACCCTCCGCTGCCACCCACTCACAGCGTGGCGCCAGGCCAATCACCGAGGACAGCGGCGCGGCTGCCCCCTGGGGGGGGAGCTGCAGCCAGGAGGGGTGGGCGGGTGGAGCGTGATGCAGCAGCCATGCATGAAGGTGGTTTGGGCCACAGCCTCCTGCTGTATGGATCAGGGATGCTGGGCTTCAAAGTGATGGCAGCAGCAGCAGCCCTGCTGAGGGTGTGGGAGCAGGGGGCCACGGGGGGCGCACCTCATACAGCATGACGCGGGTGGCGGCCATGACCACCAGCTGGTGCCGCAGGTCCTGGTTGAGGGAGTGGAGGGAGGCCACCTGCAGCCCGGGCAAGGCCAGGACGCAAGGCTGGCGGCTAGAGTTGCAGTGAGGGGGCGGCTAGGGTGGCAGTGGGGGGCCAGGGCAGCGCCTGAGGATGTGAGTGCATGTAGGCCTAACCCGTTATGGGTTGCCCCTCCTCCTACCCACCCCCTTCCACTACCTTGGCAAGCCCAGCTCTGCTGGATGATGCAGCTGACAGGGGGCCACGGCCCACCCCTGCAGCTGGCGCCCCCACTCTCCCAGCCCCGCCTGGTCGCGGCGGTGTCAGGCGGTACTTGTATGCCAGCAGGCCTTCTGGTGCCAGGCTGTGCACACTCAGGCAGTCCGCACCAGACTGCAGCCAGAGAGGTCAGGCAAGGCACCCTGGCCCACAGCAGTCGCTGCCTGCCTGTCTACCGCTGCATGTATGCCTCCTGCCGGTCACCCCGCCACACACCTCATGGCACACTGCCCCAGCAGCTGCGCCCCTGGTGGTTACTGGTGGTTATTGGGCAGGTGGCACACCTGACAGCTGGACACACACACAGGCTGCCTGCCAGCTGCCTGTTAGAGGCTGCTGCCTGCACTGCTGGTGCTGCTTGTTGCAGTGAGCGCCGCAAGCTCCCGCAGCCATTCCCCGCAGCCCTGCCGTAGCCCTGCCACACTGCTGGTGCTGCTGTTGTAGTTGGACACTGCTTACCATCCCTGCCACCTGCTGCTGCTTACCTGTGTGTCTGTAGAGCAGGCGTACAGGGAGGCCAGCGAGGGCTCAGCTGCCAGGGCAGTGCTCACCAGGTCAGTGGCCTGGCTGTGAGCAAGCTGCAGCCATCATACACCAGCCACAACAGCCAGACGCCAGCAGCAACATCATGCAGGTGATGATGTAGGCAGCAACCCAGAGACAAGCCACGGGCATGCTTTGTTACTGTAAGTGGAGTCAGGGCAGGGCATTTTACTTGGTGGGCAGCAGGCAGTGTGTAGGTGAGGGGCCAGGCAGACAGGCCAGCAGGCAGGCAGGGCTGGCTGGGCCCAGTGCCCTGTGTCTGACCATGAGGGAGGCCTCAGCGCCCTGCATGCCGCCTGCACTGGCAGCCCAAAGGTTCATCACATGGCGTCCGCTGCTGATCAGCCAGCCAGCGCCACTGCCCAGCCCTGACAGCCCCTCAATCTGCGCAGGGCACGCGGCAGGGCACAGCGAGCCAGCGCGGTACAGAAGGTTGCCAGCCAGCCTGCAGATCATCTGTGTGCAAGCTGGTGTGACAATGTCACCAAGCCGCCTGCCCTGTGCTACCCCTGCCTTCCTTCCTGCCGCCCCTGCCCCTCTGGCGTAAGGCTCAGAGCGCTCACCGCAGCACAGAAGGTCAGTGCCGTCACCGGGTCCCTATTGTGGTCCAGGGCGTCTGTGACCCACACGCGCTGCCACACTTTGGCCCGTGCTGCTACCCCTGTACCCACACCGCCCTGAGGCCCTGTGGCGGGTCTCAGGCTCAGGCTGCTGGCTGGGGCTGGACGGGCAGTGCTGGGTAGCGGGTGGAGGGGTGCAGCTATGGCTGCAGCCAGTGGTGGCGGGGTAGGGACCAGCTGGGGCGGCGGGGCTGGAAGGAGGGCAGCAGAGGTTCTTGGAGCGAGGGCGGGTGACGGGTGTGGTGACGGAAGGGGCTTAGCTATGAGCATGGAAGGGCTGGAGGCAGCCAGGGGCAGGGCATTTTGCTGGGTGCTGACTGCAACTGCTGCAATGATGGCAGGCTGACTGCTAGCTGGCTGGGAATGCTGCAGTGGTGTACTTGGGATGCTGCCACCAAGCGTGGGCGCTGGCGGGCTGGCTGCAGAAACTGGGCTGGGTACTTGGGCAGTCAAGGTTGGAGAAGGCAGGAGCCGGGAGCCTACTTCAGGCAATCTGGGCAGCACGGGTGAACGCGGTGGTTCTCATAGCAGTTGAGGGATTGGCTGAGCAGCTTCTGCTTGGGTGCTTGTGCAGGCGGCTGACTGCAGGTGTCTTCTGCTCATCCCTGCATCCCAGGCGCCCACCTTACAGCGGCAGACGAGTTCAATCCCTTGCCTGGTCCTGCAAACATGATCTCATGCAACGAAGTTTAATGAAGCAGTAGGGGGACAGATGTGGACAACAGTACGGGCTGCGACCCTAGTTGGTCATAGACGGCTTACCTCTGCGAGCCGCGTATTGCTCCGAAACCAGCTTGAGAAGCGACACTGCCTGCTGAGCCTGCTGAGCCGACAATGTGACATCGATTGAGACAAGTTGCGATGTTGCAGCAGACATGTTTACTTTATGTTGATGCTTTCGGCTGATGATGCGTGCAGCTTCATGCAGCATGAGCCGAGCATGGAGCAGTTAATACCAGATACAATTACAGGTTCCTCACCCAACTCCACACCCAACGCCAGCGCCAGCCTCAGCCAGTGGATTGGAATGCTGATCGTAGCATACGACCACAGTGGAGCAATCTGCGGCCTTCACTGTGAGCTCCACTTGCCTCATGCATGCAATTGACCATTTTTGTGCCTGTGCTCAGTGATCCGAAGCCAAACTATACAGCCTTCTAGAGTGGCTTGCCCCACATTGACAGGAAATGGCGGGTTGCTGATCGCGGCACAACTCATATCGCTCTGCCTAGCTAGCCAAGCTTTGCAGCTAAAACTTGGCGTTCGGTGATGATCGGGGGGGGGCTTCGTCCGACGCTGACGCCCGGCAGCTGCCTGCGACGAGTTAAGCACCAAGCGCATCCGGCGCATCAAATCCCACGCTTTGAGCTTTTGTACACGGCAAGCGGAGGCACACGGACCTCGTAGCTGGCGTACTGCACGACATCATGCTCAGGCAAGCGGGCCTCAGGCTGCGTGTTGCCGTCTAACACACATTCCCTCACCGTGGCTTCATGGTTGGCCCTGGACGCTTCTGTGTACATAGACTATCTGCCTTGGCTTGGCTGCCGCATCCAATAACCCTGGCTTCCTGGACCCCCTGGCTTCTTGGACCTGGTGGACCCTATGCACACGGTTAGTCGCAGTTGTTTGGTCATTGCTTATTATAAGGGCTCACAAGGGCTTGTAAGGGCATGGAAGATTTTAAGAGCAATTGCGGCCACTACTCCCAAAGAGGCCAGCTCTGGCGTTAGGTCATCCTGTTCAGTCTCCCCCTAACCCCTCCTTCTCTACCCATGCTCTAGCCATCATAATGACCAAGACATGACACCCTTATCAACATGTGTGCAACACCCACAGGCCGTGACCTGATCCTAGGGGGGAAAGGCATTATTGGGGATAAAGATACCTCCTACCCCAAACACATCGACACCTTGCGACGCTACCCTGAGATCTCTTAGCACCAGGCTAGCATACACATTAAGGTTTCTAACTTGAATAACGTTTAACGCGCAAGGCCCATTGTTACCTCATTCCGTTACCATTCTAAAAGCTTAGCGCATAGCCGTGCAACCCTTTTCAACACCTCTCTACTGAGCCTTTGTTCGTCTCATAATGCCCACCAGCTGCAAAGAGATGACATGTTTTAGTACCTTACCCCTATCTCCTATCCACCTACACAAGGACTGGTACCAAAACTCTCTAGAAGCGGCTACCCATCCTACGGCCCCTAGCCGGGCCAACAGCTTGTCAAAGTCTTTATCCGGTAGCAGCCCATAGGCACTTGATGTCTTGCACATGGACATGTCAGCATGCTGCTTGCAAGATCCCTTCCTGGCCTTTGCAGCTTTCTTGGTTGGCTCAACAACTAGAAAGCAACTCAAAATATAACATATCCTGTGCGAGGGAAACGTAAGCTAGGCTGCGGTTGGGCTGATCGTTGAGCTGCAACACACAACATTGCGACGTCAACAGCTAAGGGGATCTAGGGTTCAAATGTTGGTTGCTGCTGCTGCTATCATCTTATCCTTGTTTTGGGGTATAGCCCAATTCTCTCAAATGCCCGCTGTAGTGGCTGCATGGAGAAGCCCACAGAGTAGTGCATGGCTGTGTCCACAAGGCTGATGATTTGAGACCATGCAGGGTTGTAAACCCTCCCCACCGGTCCTAACAGCTTTTGATAGTGAGCTTTGACACTCGCGCACAGCTGGTCCCTTGGCTTGAACAAGGAAGTGCATTGCGCGGGCAGGATGATCAGGTCAAAGCCATGCTCCTTGGCTGCCTTCTTGCTGTCATTGTTGAAGTGAGAGGCTTGCCCATCTAGCACCAGCAACGGTTGGTGGGGCTCACACCACCTGGGATTTGCTGCGCCATTCCGTCCAACAACTTCGGGAACAGCCTGCCGTCCATCATATGTGCGCCCTCCTTCAGGATGATGGAAGACTTTGGATAGAAGTGAATGGCACCCAGGTCCTTGAGGCTCAACTGCTTGCTAGCGCACACAAAATTAGGTGGCATGACGTGGCCATCCGCTATATTCCTCGCCACGCATGTGTAGCTGCGCCTCAGAGTAGAAGCTGCACTTTGAAATACATGCTTGGCCCCGGTGGTGGCCAGCACCCTCTCATGGCACTCAGCCTGAAAGCAAGTCTGATCCATGTTGAAGATGCGGACAGGGCGCTTCATGTAGGTCTGAAGCTGCTCCCTGCTGCCCTCCTCCCTGCTGCATCCTTGCTCACACACACCCTGTTTAGTGCCGGTTGCCACTTCCCGTCAAAGCACTTTCCCAACCCGTCGATGTCAGTAGCAGCCATGCGCCTAATCTTGGTGACAGGAGTGACAAACCCTGTCGCCGCATGATCCTTGGCGCCATCGCTTGCCATGGGCCTTCCCCTTTAAGGGTTCTGCCTTGCCCTTGCGCTTCATGACCCGTTGCGTTGTCCTCACGGCTGCAAGCAATGTTGTCTAAGTGAACTCCACGCCCTGCTACTGGCCCCTCACCACCAAGTGTAACGGCGTAGCCGCTGCCTTTAATCTTACAGTGTGAGCGGCATGTCCACTTAGAAATGTCCAACGCAGGCTCTACTATCCACACTCTCGCACAGCAACTGAGCCCAGGTTTAGAACGGGACCCTCGGGAGTCGAACCCGAATGGTGAGCTGGTAGCAGCCCACCATTGACCTCCTCAGTCACTCTGCTAAAGTGTGGTTTACGGATACGCATAAGCGCACCGTCACATTCCTCCCCCTCTTAAGAGATCCGTTCCGCCAAGGTACCTGGGATAGCCCAGAGCACCGAGACTCGCAGTCTATAGAGACCACTGACATGAAGGCTGACCCATGAGGGTACCAGCCACCCACAGAAACACATGCATCACCATAAGGTGCCGCATGGGGGCCATGGTCATAGGACCAGGCCAAGTGACATAGGTCACTGAGACATTCTAACATCAAGGCAGGTTATGCACAACCTTGTACCTAGACAAGATCTGGGGAGCACCAGCCAGCATAACCTCTGGCTCCCAGGTGTTGTAGTTATCATCGTAGCCTGTCCACTTGACCAGGTACTCCATGCGCTTCTTGAAACGTACCTGCCTGTGGTTCAACAGGCTATGCACTTCATAATGAGGCGCATCTTCCAGCCACTCCATTACAGGAGGGGGGTGAAACCCCTGGCTGCCAGTGTACTTCTTAAGAAGTGACACATGGAACACAGGATGTAACCTGCTCATGGTGGGAGGTAACTCCAACCGGTAGGCAGCCTCACCTAGCTTACCTGTGACCTTGAAAGGCCCTACATACCTAGGCAAGAACTTACGTGCTTTGCCAGGTGCATTACGTAGGTTCTTGGTGCTCAGCAGGACGCTGTCACCCAAGCTGAACGTGACATCACGCCTACGCTTATTCGCATACCTTTGTTGGCGGTCCTGAGCCACCCTCATGCACTCCTGAGCATGCTTTACCTCATGCTCCCACTTCTTGGCGAAGCTCTCAGCAAAGGGAGATAGGCACGGCCTGGGCAGCTTATGCAGCACAGGTGTAATGGGTGACTGTCCATAGTTCACCAAGAATGGTGTGGACTGAATAGACTCTTGCCATGGATTATTAATAGCAAACTCGGCAAAGGCTAAGTGCCTAGGCCAATCTACTTGAGTAGGTAGGATATAATGTCTAAGCATTTCTTCCACAATTTGGTTTGTACGCTCAGTCTGACCATATGACTCAGGATGATACGCTGTGCTGAAAGCAGGGTCTACGCCTATCAGCTTTCTGACCTCAATCCAGAACTGGTTGTTAAAGGTCGCACCACGATCAGAGATGGTCACTTTAGACAGGCCATGGTATTTAAATACATGGTCAATGTACAATTCAGCAAATTCTTTAGCATCCATGGCCTCGATGCATGGAATTAGGTGAACCATCTTTGACAGACGATCCACGACCACACAAATAGAATCATAGCCATGTACACCGACTGGAAGCTTAACCACCAAATCCATGGTGACAGATTCCCAGCGGTACCCAGGCATAGACAAGGGATTTAGCAGCCCACCAGGTACCTGGCGTGACGCTTTGTTTCGTTGGCATGCATCACAGTTAGTCACGTAGTGTCTAACGTCAGCACGCATGGTTTTCCACCAGAACACCCTACGCACACGTTCAAAAGTTTTGGTGATGCCTGTAACAGGCTGGACGGGTAACCAGGATGAATGCGAGGTTTATTTCTTTTCCCATGCAGGATCCTGTGTGACTTGTGAAACACTGTGTTTTTAAGCTGAGATCAGTTCTTGATTCGGGGAGTAAGTTGTAAGCAAGTTCTGCTCTTCTGCTCCAACGTCCCCGTCACTTACAAGTCCCAGATTCAACTCGGCTCGCCACTTGCAAGAGTACGTGTGCAGCCAGCGTCTCTAGTCGCAGCCACAGCATCTAGTAGTGGTTGTCTAAGTCTGTAGCTGCTTTAGCCGCATAAGCGACAGCTGATCAGCCCAGCCAGTTCAAAAACCCTAAAGTTGCAGCCATGCATACTGGGTTCCTGGCTGTACTGTAACACTTGGTTTCCACGTATTCGATCACCCTGTGCAGTGAGCGCTATTCCAGAGACCGTCGCTGACCTGGTCGACGAGCTTGAATCACTGGAAGCGCCACCAGCGAACCCACCTCCAGAACAACCTACTCGAGAGGCCATTCCCTACCCAGCTTTCAGTTCGGGTTCGGCTTGTGGTACTGGACGGTTGGCCCACCAGTCCGGTCCTTCCCGCGGAAGAGGCAGGAACACACAGTATGCATGGCTGCAACTTTGCAGCGGGTGTGTCTGTCAGGCCCCAGGTGGATATTTTGCGTGTCGACATTGTTGACACGTCTGAGGAGGAGCTGGCTGTTCTGGCTGCATTGCAACCCTTGGCAGGGTGCATCCGCGTGGTGGATGTTGTGTGTGGTGATTGGAATGATGAAGATGACATCGAGGAGTTTGATGCAGATGTCATGGAGGCCTTGCTCCCGGTGTGCCAGGGCTGCAGTGAGTTGCGCATCAGGATGGCTTCACTGCAGCCCAGCCCTGAGATGTGGCAGGCCATTGTGGATGGCGTCCCCTCCATTGCAAAGGTGCACATCCACCAGTGCTACGACCTTTATGAGGATGTGCTATTGTCCATGGAGGAGTATGTGGAGGAGCATGGTGGTAGGGACATCGACATACAAGTCGATTACTTCCTGACGTCCCCAATGGGGACCCAGGAGGATCTGGGTGACATTGATCTGTCTGATTACCAGTTTGGGCCACTGCGAGTGAGCATGGAGGAGATGGACTGGTATAACAGCGTTTTTGATCGACCGTGAGATCACTTGGTCTTCATCTAACTGTAAGCCCTCTCACTATGATGTACAGCTGCTCATATCACATATTGTAACAGGCTGAGTATTCCTCAACATGGTTGCATTGTTGTTAGGGTCTCCCTCCATCCTGCCGACCCCGTGATCCATCCATCCTGCCAACCCTGTGCAGGGTCCTGGCGACCCTGTGCAGGGTCCTGTTGACCCTCTGCAGGGTCCTGCTGACCCTGTGCAGGGTCCTGGCGACCCTGTGCAGGGTCCTGCTGACCCTGTGCAGGGTCCTGGCGACCCTACACAGGGCTCATGCTTACAGGCATCCTGCAGGGTTCTGTTGACCCTGTGCAGGGTCCTGATGTCCCTCTGCGTCTTCACGTGTGTTATCGTGGGCACAGCCCTTAGGCATTTCCTGTCACTGCCTCACCAGCCACCGACGCCATCCCATTAAGGACTGAGGGTCAATAACAACTGATTTGGAACGAAGCTCATGAATACTCCGATTCTCATGAACCCCGGTGACAAATCTCCATGCCATCTAGCAGTACAAGACAAACTCTATGTTGGGTCGAACACGCACACCGCTATAATCATGGCGCACGCTACCCAGTTGCTTGACCTCCCAGATGAATTGTTGTCAGTGGTAGCCCGGTATGGTGGGCGAGACTTCCCCCTCATCGACAAGCGGTGTCTGGCTGTTTCCGCGTACGTGGCTCCCAAACTCACCGTTGCCATCGAAGCGACCAAAACCGGCCACAGCACATTGACGGGGTTGCAAAAGCGAGTACAACCAGTGGCATTGACGCTGTACCAGAGGAGTCGAGCCGACATGGTGGAGGCTGCGGACAGGTTGAACACAACCATGAACCGCATTGGGGTGTGTGCCTCCGTCACAGCAGTGGAGTTCAGCGCGACATGCGGTGTGGACTGCACTTGGTCAGCCTTGGAGGTGACTCCCCACCTGACAGAAAAGCTGATGGACAGCTTCCCGTCCTGCCAACGGCTATCCTTTGATGGCTATTCACTACTGGCGGATGAGCTAAGCCGCCTGCTCAGCCACAGCAAGGTTGTGGGACGCATCAAACGGCTGGACATCCGGAGCCTAGGCACTATGAGCACGGTGGTTGGTGACATGTGGGCGTGTGTTGGGTCAGCTCTGCACCTTACCCACTTGGATGTTTGGGAAGTGGGCATACCTACCCACTCACTACGTGGGGTGGCTTCTCAGTGGGAGGTGGTCAGGGTTGCAGAGATGCAGCTGAAGTATGCGGCCAGCCTCCCCCTTCAATCTTCCACACAGCTCACGGTGGATGAGCTGCATGTGAACCTCAGTGCAGCAGACATGCCAGAGATATCCACTGCAGTGTCCATCCTCTTCTCAGGCAGCTCAGTGGCGCCAACCATTGGCAAGCTGGCCCTCCATTTCGTGTCGACAGCTGGCGAGGGACAAGCAGCAATGGCAGCACTTCAGCCCATGGTGGGGTGCTACAAGGTGGTGGATGTGCACCTAGGGGAGGAATCCTGGGCGAATGGGCCCGTCACCATGCTGGATGATGACGTGATGAACGCATTGGCTCCATTCCTGCTGGGGTGTGCCCATGTGAGGTTCATTGGAGGCAGGGTGGGGCCATCGTTGGAGTGGCTACAGATCTTGTTCAGGAGCTTGGCACCCATGGCTGTGGGGGTAGACATTGAGCATTGTAAGGGTGCATGCGAGCGAGTGGTAGCGGAGGAATTGATGTCATTGTTTGCAGCATCTGATTCAGTGCGGTTCACAATGACCATCTCTTCTCCACAGGGCTGGGTGAACGAAGGGCCATCCATATTGAATGCACTGCTAGAGGCATCAGGGGCTGATCGGCACTTGTCGTTCGTAGCAGCAGCCGAGGAGTGCACCTGGGATTGATGTAACAAGACATCTTCCCCAACCCCCCAACCGATCGCAGACCAGACTAATCCATGCAATGAATGTGCATGCAATCACCACTTCAAACACACTACAACGCTACATCACGGACAACCTTAAACGAACATCAGCCCAATGTCGACATCAGCGGAGGCGATGCAGCGAAGCTTGATAACATTTTGGCCACGATTTGGCGTGCCAAACCAGGTAGGACGGGAATTACATCGAATGATGCTGTGGGTTGGTGCAGGGAGCACGCCATACGTTTCATGACATGCAGGAAGCAACAGCCTTGGCCCCCATGTCAGAGCGGGTCAAACTCATAGCAGTTGGAGTGGCGTTGAGCCAAGACACAGCAAAGAAAGTCACCATGACTAAAGACGACCTAATTCAGTTTGTCAACAGGTAATAATCACGCAAGCCCTGATGAAAGTCATGTTTGCAACAGCTTATGACCCGTCACTTGTTTCACAGGTCATGGGAGGATACTTCATATCCAGCGCAACAAGACAAACGAGCACAGTGGCAGGGTTTGCAAGCATTCTTCGCCACAAAATGGCAGGCAGCGCAGCAGAAGTTCGTGGACCTGCAGGCAATGTTCTGCAAAGGTATTGAAGGAGTGCCATGCCAACAATCATGCGCGCCCCATTACAGTGGCCAATAGTAATTGCCTAGTGCACTAGCGAATAGAACTTCCCATACCTTCACCTTTACGACATACGCACCTTTATACCTACTAATACAACCTGCAACGTCATGTTCGCTGCACGCCTGCAGCCAAGATCAACCAGGACCTGCCCAACGAGTACCTGCAGCTGAGGCAAATATGCAAGGACCTGTGGGGAAGGATGACTCCAGACGCACCGTCAAGCCAACAGGGCGTATCACAGATTGCTTCAGCCACATCCACTCAGCAGCAATTACAGCCGCTGCAGCAGGAGCGGCAAGAGCAAGGCCAGGGGCAAGCGCAAGGGCAAGGGCAGCAGCAGCAACAACATGAGCGGCAGCAGCAGGGGCAGCAGGTGCAGCAGGGGGAGCAGGAGCAGCAGGGACAGCAGCGGCAGCTTCAGGGGCAGGGGCAGGGGCAGCAAAAGGGGCATGGGCAGCAGCAGCATCAGCAGCAGCAGCAGCAGCAGCCGCAGCAGCAGCAGGCATCAGGGCCAGCTGCAGCATGTCCCACTTCTGCAGGTACCTCCAGGGTAGCAGCAACACCTGAGGGGTCATCAGAGGGAGCAAGGGCTGCAGCTGCAGGGGCGCATGCAGCTAGGCAACATGCTGAGGCTGGCTTGTCTTCGGCCGCAAAGAAGAGGAGACCAGAGCCCACATCTGAGACGCAGGTGCAAAAAGGCAATGGGCCCTGTTAATGTCGTGACGTGTATGTCGTGCTTTGATACACGTGTTCAGCATGCTTTGGAACAGGTCACACGTGACAAGCATTGGTCCACGTCCCATGCTTATGCACACGTGCCACGCATTACAGGCTATAACATACATATGTTATATGGGTCAAATGGGCAACTAAGCACGAGTGATAAGCGTACAGAATACCCACGTGTACATATGATGCGCGTGTATTGCAGGCACAACCGCAAGAAGAGACAAAGGAGAGTATCCGTGAAATGCAACAAGAGCTCCAACGCTTGAAGGTAGGAACATAGCATGAAATGGGCAAAAGACAATGGGTAAAGTACCTTGAAACTACCTCAATCGCAGGAGATCATCAACATGATGGCAACATGTACAGCAGGCACATCGACCTCCCAGGTAATGTTTGTTGTGCCATATAAGCAGTGGCGATTGAGGATATTAGGACACAGCAACAACACAATGCCAATCAGTGTCACCAGGACCCTGCACAGGGTCACCAGGACCCTGCACAGGGTCGCCAGGACCCTGCACAGGGTCGCCAGGACCCTGCACAGGGTCAACAGGACCCTGCAGGATGCCTGTACACAAGAACCCTGTACAAGGTTGCCCGGACCCTATGCAGGGTCACTAGGACCCTGCACAGGGTCGCTAGGACCCTGCACAGGGTCACTAGGACCCTGCACAGGGTTATCATAGCCCTGCACAGGGTCTACAGCACACGCAATATTCTTCGGCACCCACGGTCCCTTCAGAACGGATGATTCAACAGATCTTTACATTTCTCTACATTGCGTTCATGCAGGCTGGCACAGAAGTGTTCCTACAGCCGATGCAAGCTTGGAACTTCCCCATGAACACGCGGGTGAGTTATTGGCAACTAAAGCACTAAATGCACTCAAAGCACACAAGCACTCAATGCAATCACACCTTATGCACGCGCAGGGCAAAGTGTTCCAGCAGCCGACGTACAAGGCATACCTTGGCAATGTCTTCAAGCCAGGCCACGAGGCTCCATGCAGGAACGAAGCGCTGGCCGCAAGGCTGACAGTGTATCAGCTGCCACAGGACGTCCTTCCAGGGGTGGAGGTGGTAGTGGCCATCATCTACATCACCCGGGTGTACTGCAGCTTGATTTTCAGCTCAGTGCGACCTCAACAAACCCCGCAGCAACGCACGCAGTACATCACGCAGTACGGCACAGGTCAGAGGCTGCAGGTGCTGTTAGCCAAGTCACCCTCAGGCAAGCTGGACCTGACCTTAAGATCCCTCAACAACGCTGACACCAAAGCTATCAACGACCAACTGAATGATGAGCAGAAAGCAGAGGTGAGACGTGCCATGATTTCAGTAGTTAGCACGCACGCCCATTGAGAAGCAGCATATATCTAATATTCAACATTCACACCAATTACCAATCACTTCAGACCATATTCAAATGTGTGTTACATGCAGGTAAACAAGCACAAAGCAGTCCTGACAGAGTACTTCACGCGCTTGCTACCAGTCTTGGGGAAGCTGCTGGGCAGGCCTATCAATGCCTTGGCATCAATCATCAACGACCCAGTCAACAAAAGGAAGATGGTTGGGGAGGGCGATGAGCAAGAAATGCTCATTGAGCCAGCGCAGCATGCAGCCCTTCCCCAGGCACCCCACACAGACTTCAAGCCAATGGCGTTAAGCCAGGACGACGGCTTTGTCTTCCTGTTGGCATGCCAGGACTTCGACTTGGTTGCCTACATGTACAGCCATTTGCTGATGGAGGAGGCAGCGCCATACTACAAAAACGGCAATCCGGACTTGACTACCCTGAAAGCCATAGCCACCCACGCACTGCTGCGGGAGGGCACCCTCGTTAAGGTGAAGGCGGGCCAGCTGGTGCTGTTCAGAGGCAACACCGTGCATGCAGGGACAGCGGGCAGGCCAGACTCATGCGGCGCCAGGCTGTATGGCTTTGGCAAGACTGGCCAGCCAGCTGACAACACTACAATCAATATGTCCCAGCTTGGCCCCGTGTTCGAAGGACTCTTCCAGCCAACACAGGGAGGGACCATCACACCCCAGACAGGGGAATGGAACAGGAGGGGGCAGGCTGGAAAGATGGTGCCAGACACGGTGCCATATGAGCCTTCTGATGGGATCTGAACAAACAGTCCTCCCATGATAGGAGACATCATCAAACATACAATGTCAGTGAGCATGATTGAGGTTGCAATACGCATGCATGAATGTTATAATAACACTAACGGGAATTCATGTACATTGATATCATGCCTATTGGCCCGGATATACATGTTGAGGAATGCGTCACAGGGTCGCCAGGAACCTACACAGGGTCGGTTAGACCCTACACAGGGTTAGGGCACACGGGGTAACATGCTACATCACAAGGTTCCCAGAACCCTGTGCAGGGTTTTTAGGACCCTGCACAGGGTTTTTAGGACCCTGCACAGGGTCCTAGCGTCATCGTGGTCGTAGGACCCAGCAAAGGGTATAGGTACACAGAATCACCAGGACCCTGCACAGGGTTTTCAGGACCCTGCACAGGGTATTCAGGACCCTGCAGAGGGTCCTAGCGTCATCATGGTCGTAGGACCCTGCACAGGGTCCAGGCACACAGGGTCAGCAGGACCCTGCACAGGGTTTTCAGGACCCTGCACAGGGTCGGTAGAACCCTGCACAAGGTCCTAGCGTCATCATGGTCGTAGGACCCTGCACAGGGTCCTAGAACACAGGGTCAGCAGGACCCTGCACAGGGTTTTCAGGACCCTGCACAGGGTCGGTAGAACCCTGCACAGGGTCCTTGCGTCATCATGGTCGTAGGACCCTGCACAGGGTCCTAGAACACAGGGTCAGCAGGACCCTGCACAGGGTTTTCAGGACCCTGCACAGGGTCGGTAGAACCCTGCACAGGGTCCTAGCGTCATCATGGTCGTAGGACCCTGCACAGGGTCCTAGAACACAGGGTCAGCAGGACCCTGCACAGGGTTTTCAGGACCCTGCACAGGGTCGGTAGAACCCTGCACAGGGTCCTTGCGTCATCATGGTCGTAGGACCCTGCACAGGGTCCTAGAACACAGGGTCAGCAGGACCCTGCACAGGGTTTTCAGGACCCTGCACAGGGTCGGTAGAACCCTGCACAGGGTCCTAGGGTCATCATGGTCGTAGGACCCTGCACAGGGTCCTGGCACCAAGGGTGGGAAATAGGCCAAACAGGGTCTGCAGGACAATGAACAGGGTCTACAAGAAGCCCCACAGGGTCCTGGAACACGAGGCCGTAAGGATGCCTAATAAAGTCTTCACACACATGGTCACTAGGACCCTGCACAGGGTCGCCAGGACCCTGCACCGGTTCCTGCGACCATGGAGACGCTAGGACCCGGCGCAGGGTCCTAGGACACGGGCCATAGCTCATCACTGGCTTGGACGTTTTGCATGCCACTTACTAGGTTGGGCAGCTGTAACCACCCTTTACAATCGCATATACTCACATTTCACGAAAAGTCACTTTGGTCACACGGTGCCAACTTCCTTAGCCGAAATCGGGGTCACAGCCCCACACCTGGCCCAGCAACTCGACACCGAGTGAGAATTACACTTTGGCTCAAGAGAGTCCTGTCATCCTCTAGGTCACAGCAACCCACATACCAAGTTTCAGACCTCAACTCTCAGGTTTTACAAGCCAGCCAGGCCTTAATTTGCACGAGTTAACATAGCACTCCCGGGCTTTCCTTGCTTCCCTTGCTCCTCCACTCTGGGGTTCGGGCTCCGAGCTTCTCTTGGGTTGCGCCTCCTAGCTGTTTGCTACTCCTAGCTGCTGCTCTTGGCGTCTGATAATGGCTGCTCCTCCAACCTGCACTTGCACAAGCAACGCATGACACATTGATGTTATGCGATCGCACCTGTGTAGTCTTTGTACATTCTCTTGCTTCCCTTGCTCCACCGATCCGCGCCTCCCTTGCTCCTCCGATCCCACTGCTTATCGCTGCGCCTCCTGGCTACGACTTGTTCGTGCTTGTTGTCGTACCTCTACCTCCTAGTCGCGCCTCCTCTTTGTGACTGGTCGCGGATGGCTGCGAGGCTGAGTCTTATGGTGGCTAGGATGGGGGGCTACTTCGCGAAACCGCGACTCTAAGCCTAGTTGTGAGGCTACTCGTAGCTGATCGTGGCTCCTTTGAGGAATGGTCGTAGTATGCATGCGGTTTGGCTGCATGGTACTTCAAATGCCAAGGTGTGCGTCTGTACAGATAGCGTTACAGGGTTCTTGTGTACAGGCATCCTGCAGGGTCCTGTTGACCCTGTGCAGGGTCCTGGCGACCCTGTGCAGGGTCCTGGCGACCCTGTGCAGGGTCCTGGTGACCCTGTGCAGGGTCCTGGTGACACTGATTGGCATTGTGTTGTTGCTGTGTCCTAATATCCTCAATCGCCACTGCTTATATGGCACAACAAACATTACCTGGGAGGTCGATGTGCCTGCTGTACATGTTGCCATCATGTTGATGATCTCCTGCGATTGAGGTAGTTACAAGGTACTTTACCCATTGTCTTTTGCCCATTTCATGCTATGTTCCTACCTTCAAGCGTTGGAGCTCTTGTTGCATTTCACGGATACTCTCCTTTGTCTCTTCTTGCGGTTGTGCCTGCAATACACGCGCATCATATGTACACGTGGGTATTCTGTACGCTTATCACTCGTGCTTAGTTGCCCATTTGACCCATATAACATATGTATGTTATAGCCTGTAATGCGTGGCACGTGTGCATAAGCATGGGACGTGGACCAATGCTTGTCACGTGTGACCTGTTCCAAAGCATGCTGAACACGTGTATCAAAGCACGACATACACGTCACGACATTAACAGGGCCCATTGCCTTTTTGCACCTGCGTCTCAGATGTGGGCTCTGGTCTCCTCTTCTTTGCGGCCGAAGACAAGCCAGCCTCAGCATGCTGCCTAGCTGCATGCGCCCCTGCAGCTGCAGCCCTTGCTCCCTCTGATGACCCCTCAGGTGTTGCTGCTACCCTGGAGGTACCTGCAGAAGTGGGACATGCTGCAGCTGGCCCTGATGCCTGCTGCTGCTGCGGCTGCTGCTGCTGCTGCTGCTGATGCTGCTGCTGCCCATGCCCCTTTTGCTGCCCCTGCCCCTGCCCCTGCCGCTGCTGTCCCTGCTGCTCCTGCTCCCCCTGCTGCACCTGCTGCCCCTGCTGCTGCCGCTCATGTTGCTGCTGCTGCTGCCCTTGCCCTTGCCCTTGCCCCTGGCCTTGCTCTTGCCGCTCCTGCTGCAGCGGCTGTAATTGCTGCTGAGTGGATGTGGCTGAAGCAATCTGTGATACGCCCTGTTGGCTTGACGGTGCGTCTGGAGTCATCCTTCCCCACAGGTCCTTGCATATTTGCCTCAGCTGCAGGTACTCGTTGGGCAGGTCCTGGTTGATCTTGGCTGCAGGCGTGCAGCGAACATGACGTTGCAGGTTGTATTAGTAGGTATAAAGGTGCGTATGTCGTAAAGGTGAAGGTATGGGAAGTTCTATTCGCTAGTGCACTAGGCAATTACTATTGGCCACTGTAATGGGGCGCGCATGATTGTTGGCATGGCACTCCTTCAATACCTTCGCAGAACATTGCCTGCAGGTCCACGAACTTCTGCTGCGCTGCCTGCCATTTTGTGGCGAAGAATGCTTGCAAACCCTGCCACTGTGCTCGTTGGTCTTGTTGCGCTGGATATGAAGTATCCTCCCATGACCTGTGAAACAGTGACGGGTCATAAGCTGTTGCAAACATGACTTTCATCAGGGCTTGCGTGATTATTACCTGTTGACAAACTGAATTAGGTCGTCTTTAGTCATGGTGACTTTCTTTGCTGTGTCTTGGCTCAACGCCACTCCAACTGCTATGAGTTTGACCCGCTCTGACATGGGGGCCAAGGCTGTTGCTTCCTGCATGTCATGAAACGTATGGCGTGCTCCCTGCACCAACCCACAGCATCATTCGATGTAATTCTCGTCCTACCTGGTTTGGCACGCCAAATCGTGGCCAAAATGTTATCAAGCTTCGCTGCATCGCCTCCGCTGATGTCGACATTGGGCTGATGTTCGTTTAAGGTTGTCCGTGATGTAGCGTTGTAGTGTGTTTGAAGTGGTGATTGCATGCACATTCATTGCATGGATTAGTCTGGTCTGCGATCGGTTGGGGGGTTGGGGAAGATGTCTTGTTACATCAATCCCAGGTGCACTCCTCGGCTGCTGCTACGAACGACAAGTGCCGATCAGCCCCTGATGCCTCTAGCAGTGCATTCAATATGGATGGCCCTTCGTTCACCCAGCCCTGTGGAGAAGAGATGGTCATTGTGAACCGCACTGAATCAGATGCTGCAAACAATGACATCAATTCCTCCGCTACCACTCGCTCGCATGCACCCTTACAATGCTCAATGTCTACCCCCACAGCCATGGGTGCCAAGCTCCTGAACAAGATCTGTAGCCACTCCAACGATGGCCCCACCCTGCCTCCAATGAACCTCACATGGGCACACCCCAGCAGGAATGGAGCCAATGCGTTCATCACGTCATCATCCAGCATGGTGACGGGCCCATTCGCCCAGGATTCCTCCCCCAAGTGCACATCCACCACCTTGTAGCACCCCACCATGGGCTGAAGTGCTGCCATTGCTGCTTGTCCCTCGCCAGCTGTCGACACGAAATGGAGGGCCAGCTTGCCAATGGTTGGCGCCACTGAGCTGCCTGAGAAGAGGCTGGACACTGCAGTGGATATCTCTGGCATGTCTGCTGCACTGAGGTTCACATGCAGCTCATCCACCGTGAGCTGTGTGGAAGATTGAAGGGGGAGGCTGGCCGCATACTTCAGCTGCATCTCTGCAACCCTGACCACCTCCCACTGAGAAGCCACCCCACGTAGTGAGTGGGTAGGTATGCCCACTTCCCAAACATCCAAGTGGGTAAGGTGCAGAGCTGACCCAACACACGCCCACATGTCACCAACCACCGTGCTCATAGTGCCTAGGCTCCGGATGTCCAGCCGTTTGATGCGTCCCACAACCTTGCTGTGGCTGAGCAGGCGGCTTAGCTCATCCGCCAGTAGTGAATAGCCATCAAAGGATAGCCGTTGGCAGGACGGGAAGCTGTCCATCAGCTTTTCTGCCAGGTGGGGAGTCACCTCCAAGGCTGACCAAGTGCAGTCCACACCGCATGTCGCGCTGAACTCCACTGCTGTGACGGAGGCACACACCCCAATGCGGTTCATGGTTGTGTTCAACCTGCCCGCAGCCTCCACCATGTCGGCTCGACTCCTCTGGTACAGCGTCAATGCCACTGGTTGTACTCGCTTTTGCAACCCCGTCAATGTGCTGTGGCCGGTTTTGGTCGCTTCGATGGCAATGGTGAGTTTGGGAGCCACGTACGCGGAAACAGCCAGACACCGCTTGTCGATGAGGGGGAAGTCTCGCCCACCATACCGGGCTACCACTGACAACAATTCATCTGGGAGGTCAAGCAACTGGGTAGCGTGCGCCATGATTATAGCGGCGTGCGTGTTCGACCCAACATAGAGTTTGTCTTGTACTGCTAGATGGCATGGAGATTTGTCACCGGGGTTCAAGAGAATCGGAGTATTCATGAGCTTCGTTCCAAATCAGTTGTTATTGACCCTCAGTCCTTAATGGGATGGCGTCGGTGGCTGGTGAGGCAGTGACCGGAAATGCCTGAGGGCTGTGCCCACGATAACACACGTGAAGACGCAGAGGGACATCAGGAACCTGCACAGGGTCAACAGAACCCTGCAGGATGCCTGTAAGCATGAGCCCTGTGTAGGGTCGCCAGGACCCTGCACAGGGTCAGCAGGACCCTGCAGAGGGTCAACAGGACCCTGCACAGGGTCGCCAGGACCCTGCACAGGGTCAGCAGGACCCTGCAGAGGGTCAACAGGACCCTGCACAGGGTCGCCAGGACCCTGCACAGGGTTGGCAGGATGGATGGATCACGGGGTCGGCAGGATGGAGGGAGACCCTAACAACAATGCAACCATGTTGAGGAATACTCAGCATGTTACAATATGTGATATGAGCAGCTGTACATCATAGTGAGAGGGCTTACAGTTAGATGAAGACCAAGTGATCTCACGGTCGATCAAAAACGCTGTTATACCAGTCCATCTCCTCCATGCTCACTCGCAGTGGCCCAAACTGGTAATCAGACAGATCAATGTCACCCAGATCCTCCTGGGTCCCCATTGGGGACGTCAGGAAGTAATCGACTTGTATGTCGATGTCCCTACCACCATGCTCCTCCACATACTCCTCCATGGACAATAGCACATCCTCATAAAGGTCGTAGCACTGGTGGATGTGCACCTTTGCAATGGAGGGGACGCCATCCACAATGGCCTGCCACATCTCAGGGCTGGGCTGCAGTGAAGCCATCCTGATGCGCAACTCACTGCAGCCCTGGCACACCGGGAGCAAGGCCTCCATGACATCTGCATCAAACTCCTCGATGTCATCTTCATCATTCCAATCACCACACACAACATCCACCACGCGGATGCACCCTGCCAAGGGTTGCAATGCAGCCAGAACAGCCAGCTCCTCCTCAGACGTGTCAACAATGTCGACACGCAAAATATCTACCTGGGGCCTGACAGACACACCCGCTGCAAAGCATGAGGCACCGGCTGTGATGTCAGCCAGGTTGGCTGCCCTTGCAACCACGTGGAGTCTGTCAACGTGCACCACCTCCCTCACATCATGCAGGGGCAGCTTGCTGAAATGGGCAATGTCTGCCTTTCCCACACGGAGCGTGCGCCACTGGCATGGCAGATCATGTAAAGACTCCCCAAGGCTGTCCAGGTGCTCCATCTGCAGCGAGTGGAGGCTGGCAGCTTCCCTGTAGAACGCTGTCTCCCCAGGGCTGTAGAGAAACGCCTGCCGGATGTCTACATGGCGTAACTGTGCCTTCAATGCTGGGTCGGACAGGAGGCGGGCTAGCGCTTCATGGCTCATGCCGAAAGCCAGGGTGAGGGAGTTGAGGTTGGGGAAGCTGTCAGCCAAGGTGGCTCCTAGCCAGGCACCCAGCTGTGCATTTCCAAACCCACGTCCGTCCAGCACCACCTCATGCACGGCCGTGCATCCCCACAGCAGCCCGATCACAATCCGCAACATGTCAGGTACGATGTGTCTGGCTGGCTGCCCCTCCACGTTCCATAGCAGCTGCAGCTGTAGGGGCTGCTTCCTTGCTCGCAAGGCCGCGCGGACAGCTGGTGACAGGAACCGGCTGACTTTTGTGCTGTCCAGCTGCAGGACTAGCGTCGGGCAGGTTTCTAGACTCGCGAGTAGAGTGGCTTTACAGGCTAGGCTGAATTCTCGCGCGCCGGGGGCTGAAGTGACGGACCGTGCTATGAGCGCTAGGACAGCGCTTGGCAAATCGAGGAGCTGGGTGTGGTGAGACATAGCTGTCGGGTGAAAACACGTGAAGCTAGTGGTTAAGGTAACATCACTAACGGCATGAAGGCTTTCTCGTGTAATCACCTAATGTGAGTAGGAGCACGGCAAACTCTTACATGTCATCTGGCCCTATTGCCGTGGTGGGGCCTGTTGCATGTCCATGCCCTAATGCCGTGGTGGGGCCGGCTGCTTAGCTGGCTCCGTCTCTTGCCATGACTGGCCCACCACTACTTCCTTCATAGCATCCCGCCACTCCCTTCTCTGCGCCACATGGCTTGGTGTCTGAACTGGCTTTCCAGGCCTCCATCTTGTGTATTTCGTCCTCTCGTACTCCTCTTGTACCAAGCGCGAATCCTGCTCTCGCAGGCACGGGTGCGGGATAAGCCACGGCTTGTCCTGCCATCTCCGCTTGGCCTCCTGGGTGATGGCTTCCTGGGTCGCTGTGTGCATTAAGCGCGAGTGGGCATCGGGCGATTGGGGGAGGCCAGACATGTCAGCGCTTCGTGTTGATGAGCTGGCACGTCAATTGTTGCGCGATGCTTGCGTGTGCGATGCTGTGCTGTGATGTGCCATACTATGAGGTTGAAATGTTTGGTGGGCGTGCAAGTGCATGGTGCAAGCGCTGGTGTACAACCCCCACAATACACGATGCCCCAAGCATCGCAGCACCAGTGCCTCCCCGATAACTTGATCCCTACGCTTGCAGTACATTTCATCCGAGCCGGGGCGGGTCGCGTGTTTAGCCGCCTCAGCAAGAAATGCTGGGAGGCGTGCTTCCTGAATTGCGACGCCTTCAGCATCAACATCAGCAGCGAAACCATCACCACCCACCTATCTCCTTACCATCTGCAGCTATTGCGCGGGCGCCAGAAGCCCCTGTCACTGAGGCTCCAAATCCAGACTTCACTCGGAGCGGCGATTCATCCTCCTCCTCCTCTTCCTCACCCTCACCCTCATCCTCTTCCTCACCCTCATCCTCACCCTCGTGCCGCTTGGTCGAAATGGGCGTAGAAAGTCTCCGACATTGCTTGCCAGGCCTGGGCAGCTTCAGGGTGCTGGGCTGCTGACGTCTTCTTGGGTGCAAGCCAGTTATCTGCAGTAACGATGGAACGCAATGTCCCGGCACACAGCCTCGGATGGGTGCCTCACAGGGTCCTCACTCATGATAAACAAGGACCGGTCGCGGTTGGACCGACCATAGCTCTTTGAAAACTAGAGTAGAAGGCCGTTCGAACGGTATAAGTCTTACGTGAATCCGTGCATCCGTTGCGACGTAATTTGGCCGCGATTTTCATAACCAAGCAATCTGCACAGATGTCGGTTGTCCTTTATCTGCACAGCTGCTGATAGTCGACATCTGCACAGATGCAGGCGATGTCAACATCTGTGCAGCTGCGGAAAGTCGACATCTGCACAGATGTCGTAAATCGAGACCAACATCTGTGCAGCTGCTGACGACGACATCTGCACAGATGTCGACTATTACATTCAATGCTTGGCTGTGCAGATGTTGTTACCGACATCTGTGCAGCTGCTGACGACGGCATCTGCACAGATGTCGACTATTACATTCGAGCCATGGCTGTGCAGATGTTGTTTGTAGCATCTGCACAGATGTCGACTTTTACATTTGCGGCTTGGCTGTGCAGATGTCGTGGCTCCATCTGCACAGATGTCGACTATTTCATCGACTCTTACATCCGCAAAGCACATGTATCCACATCCAAACACCCCGCAACACCTCGCTACACCCTCGCAAAACACATGTATTGACACCCAAACACCCCGCAACACCTCGCTACACCCCCGCAAAACACATGTATTGACACCCAAAACACCACGCAACACCTCGCTACACCCCCGCAAAACACATGTATTGACACCCAAACATCCCGCAACACCTCGCTACACCCCCGCAAAACACATGCATTGACGACCAAACACCCCGCAACACCCCCGCAAAACACATGCATTGACACTCAAACACCCCGCAACACCTCACTACGGGACTTGCAAGCACATGTCTCGATGCACCATCACTCCACAACACCTCAATATGGAAATGCTAAGCACATGCATTGATGCACCCAATGACCGCAACACCTCCCTACGATGTGACAAGGTAGCAACGACATAACACAACAACAAGGTGACACCACACACCACCATCATCACCATCATCACCGTCATCACACTCAGGTTGAACATGCATCACCATCACCATCACCATCACCATCACCACACCACCCCACACCATCACCACACCACACCACACCATCACCCACACCATCACCCACACCATCACCCACACCATCACCCAAACCACACCACACTACACCATCACCCACACCACACCACACCACACCATGGTGACAACACAACATCGCAAGAAGCTCCTCTTAGGTGCTCCCGCTATCCTTCACCCACCACACTACCATTGACTCCCACCTACGACACCTATGCCGTGTCGCACAACAAGCACGGGCTGACAAACACACAAGCGCTCAGCTATCCCTTTTGAGAGGGATGGGTAGGGTCATTGTGGTGTGTGGGCATGGCATGGCCAGGGTGGGCTGGGTGGGCTGCTACTCCAAGCTGCCCGCTCCAGGTTGCCCGCTCCAGGTTGCTACGCCAAGGGTAGGGTAGGGAGAGGGCTACTACGCCAAGGGTAGGGTAGGGAGAGGGCTACTACGCCAAGGGTAGGGTAGGGAGAGGGCTGCTACGCCAAGGGTAGGGTAGGGAGAGGGCTGCTACGCCATGGGTAGGGTAGGGAGAGGGCTGCTACGCCAAGGGTAGGGTAGGGAGAGGGCTGCTACGCCAAGGGTAGGGTAGGGAGAGGGCTGCTACGCCAAGGGTAGGGTAGGGAGAGGGCTGCTACGCCATGGGTAGGGTAGGGAGAGGGCTGCTACGCCATGGGTAGGGTAGGGAGAGGGCTGCAGCGCCAAGGGTAGGGTAGGGAGAGGGCTGCAGCGTGTGTCGTGGGGCGGGGGGTGGGTAAGGCGGGAGGTAGGTGGGGTGGCAGGCTTGGAGGTGGTGGGACAGGGGAGGGGAGGGGGAAGGGGGAAGGAGGAAGGGGGGAATAGGGGAGGGCCGACCGTGGGACCTGCAGTGAACAATGGGCATCTTTGCGGTTAGGCTGGGCATTGGACCACGCATGTGCAAGGGCTGGCCACTCACACTTTGCTAGCGCCACTTCTATACCTACCTGGCAACGCCTCCATGGCTGCAGCTCCTGGCTGCTCCTGCGCTCCGTGCACCTGCTTCTTGTGGTAGGGTGATGAAGGAGGTGGTGGTGGGGGGGGGGAGGGGAGGGGAGGACAGGAGAGGGGCTGGGCTGGGCTGGGCTGGGCTGGGCTGGGCTGGGCTGGGCTGGGCTGGGCTGGGCTGGGCTGGGCTGGGCTGGGCTGGGCTGGGCTGGGCTGGGCTGGGCTGGGCTGGGCTGGGCTGGGCTGGGCTGGGCTGGGCTGGGCTGGGCTGGGCTGGGCTGGGCTGGGCTGGGCTGGGCTGGGCTGGGCTGGGCTGGGCTGGGCTGGGCTGGGCTGGGCTGGGCTGGGCTGGGCTGGGCTGGGCTGGGCTGGGCTGGGCTGGGCTGGGCTGGGCTGGGCTGGGCTGGGCTGGGCTGGGCTGGGCTGGGCTGGGTGTAGGGAAGGGGAGGTTGGAACCATTGAACCTGCAACAATTCAGTGGTTGGCAAATAGTCTGGCAAGGTACTTGGAGCCACATGACTGCAAGATAGAATACTCACCATTCGCTAGGGTGGGGTTTGTGTGGGTGCACCCAACTTTTTTTCAAGTGCACCCAGCTTCGTCTCATGCATGGCTCCTGATCGCCTCCGGGCTCCTCCACTCCTCTTCCGCTCCGTCTCACAGGCTTCGGGCTACGTGTCCTAGTTGCACCTCATGCATTTGCCGCATCTTTGCATCGCTGTGTCGCTGCATCGCTGCGCCTCCTTTCGTTTTCTGTCGCTATATCTTGATCCTATCGCTTAACCTGATGGCATCTGGTCGCCTAAGCGGCTGGCTGGCTCGTAGCTAGCCTTTTGGCGACGGTTTTTGTTGGCTGCTCCTGGCTGCTCATTGCTGCTATATGGGGCAATCCAACCTCCTTGGCGGTTCCTTGGCTTCCTTCACGCCACCTTTGCGAAAACTTCATGCAGATATCACACAGATTGTTGAATAATGGAAGAGTCTTGATTCCTTCGCGGTGACTTTGCTTCCTTCGCGGTGCCTTTGCGTAGCCTTCATGTGCACAGCTGCACTACTTGGCATCTGTGCAGATGTCGAGGTATTTATCTGTGCAGATGTCGCCTTTATTAGCATCTGCACAGATGTCGTCCTTAAATGATAACCGGCATCTGCACAGATGTCGCCTTTATTAGCATCTGCACAGATTTATTTACCGACATCTGCACAGATGTCGCCTTTATTAGCATCTGCACAGATTTTAAAACCGGCATCTGCACAGATGTCGCCTTTAGTAGCATCTGCACAGATTTAATAACCGGCATCTGCACAGATGTCGCCTTTATTAGCATCTGCACAGATGTCGTCCTTAAATGATAACCGGAATCTGCACAGATGTCGCCCTTTTGTGCATCTGCACAGATTTAATTACCGACATCTGCACAGATGTCGCCTTTATTAGCATCTGCACAGATTTAATAACCGGCATCTGCACAGATGTCGCCTTTATTAGCATCTGCACAGATGTCGTCCTTAGATTATAACCGGCATCTGCACAGATGTCGCCCTTCTGTGCATCTGCACAGATTTAATTACCGACATCTGCACAGATGTCGCCTTTATTAGCATCTGCACAGATTTAGTAACCGGCATCTGCACAGATGTCGCTTTTCCTAAAGGCATCGACATGCATCTGCACAGATTCCGGGCTCATTTAACCAACATCTGTGCAGATTCCCAAAAAGGGGGGGGTACCTCGCGCGCGGATCGATGTATCTTCGCAACCGCTGCGAGTTAGGACTTCATTCAAGAGCGAGGTCCCCCTTAAACTCAACGCTCTATCGTTCTATCGGAGCAGAAAGTCCATCCGATGCAAAAAAGGCCCCCGCGTCGGCCTTATTTATCGTGAGTGCTGCAACCCTGCGCAGGGTCCTAACAACCCTGCGCAGGGTCCTGGCAACCCTGTGCAGGGTCCTGGCAACCCTGCGCAGGGTCCTGGCAACCCTGCGCAGGGTCCTGACAACCTTGCGCAGGGTCCTGCCTACCGTGCAGGCCCAATCACTCACCCGAGTCTGCTTTCAGCTCAGCAGCCAAGGCCAGGTAGGGCGTCATGGCCGGGACCTCCACATCGTCATTGGCGAAAGGCTTGCCAGCAGCTGCCGCCGCTGCCTTGCCTGCCAACAACGGGCGACCAAACTTCTCCTCCCACGCCTCATCCGACTTCACGGCATTTGCAGCCTCACCGGGTGTCCTGTTGGCAATCCCCTTAGGAGTGCTCTTCTGTCTCACCGAATCGTAAGACCTATGTGTGAGGAACAGTGAATACATGCGCTAACGAAACAGTGGGTTCCCGTGGTGCACAGTCGGTGATGCATGCTATAGGTGTGGGTGCCTGCTGCAGTTGGAGATGCGTTAAAGGTACGATGCTACCCACCTTTTGAAGGCACACAGCAACATCTTGTATGAAATCAGGGCCAGGTAGGGTACCTTGGCTTCCTTGAATTTCTGCCAGATGTAGCCAATAGTGGCCCGCATGGCAGCGAGCCATCTGGCCTCCAGCACATTGCAGCCGAGTTTGGGGTATTCCCCGGGGGCACAGTGGAGGATAGTGTACTGCAAGACACACAGCATGTACACGGCAGAACCATATATACACATCACTGATCATGGCATGTGGTAAATATGGCTAGACCATCAACATCACAATCACCTGACCCACAGAACGCGGGCACCAAGTCCGAATGCGTTCAGCACAGTGCTTTTTCCACAACTGGGCTGCATCTTGCTGCAAGGATCAGCGACATCAGGCAACAAGGATATAAGTTGAGTATTGATATTGGCTCCTATGGCGAGATGCAGTGTAAGCAATCACTCCTACAATTTAGTCCCTGCGTTTGTCCCTGCGTTCTACCGACCTTGTCCGATCGGGCTGAAATTTTGATAGATGGTAGATTGCAGAAAATAAAACATATTTTTCAGAAAAAATATTTTGAAAAAATCAAAGGCGGCTGCGCTGCGGCCCTGGGGCGTAGGTGCAGGGATAAGTGCAGGGATAGGTTGCGGGCCACAGCGCAGCAGCTTTTGGATTTTTTCAAGTATTTTTCTTGAGAAATATGTTTTATTTTCTAAAAACTGCCATCTATCAAATTTTCAGCCCGATCGGACAAGGTCGGTAGAACGCAGGGACAAACGCAGGGACTAAATTGTAGGAGTGATGCCACGAACCTCAAATTTGCCCAACTCGCTGAAGGGGTTCTTGGCATCAGGTGCATGAGGTTTGTACTGTAATCATGGGCCCACGATGGGTCAAGGTGAGCAACGAACATTGCGGCACATGCCCCTCAACACATGCATCATAGAGTCAACAACATGCTCACCACCGCCAGGACGCTCTTGCTGAATTCATCAGGGACCAGCCTCCCCTTGCGACGCCGCTGCGTGCTGGCTGAACCCTCACTCCTACAAATTAATCCCTGCGTTTGTCCCTGCGTTCTACCGACCTTGTCCGATCGGGCTGAAATTTTGATAGATGGTAGTTTGCAGAAAATAAAACATATTTTTCAGAAAAAATATTTTAAAAAAATCAAAGGCGGCTGCGCTATGGCCCTGTGGCTAGAGTGCAGGGATGAGTGCAGGGATAGGTTGCGGGCCACAGCGCAACAGCTGTTGATTTTTTCAAAATATTGTTTTTGCAAGATTTGTTTTATTTTCTGCAAACTACCATCTATCAAAATTTCAGCCCGATCGGACAAGGTTGGTAACACGCAGGGACGGACGCAGGGATTAATTTGTAGGAGTGCTGCTCCTGCGCCTCCGCTGGCACCTGCTGCTCTTCCTCCTCCTTCTCCTCTTCCTCACCCTCACCCTCATCCTCTTCCTCACCCTCATCCTCACCCTCACCCTCACCCTCATCCATCCCATCACTGGTTGAGTTGGCGGGGGGTGAGTCTTCCTCAATGATCCGCCGCCTTGATCGCTGAGCCAATGGCGGGTCAGCAGACTCAGGCTCTGAATCGGATGGGGATGGGGTAGCAGCCTTGGTCTGCAGCACCGATGCATACATGATGTTCACGGATACATTATGGTGAATGGTGCGATTAGACATGACAAGACGCAATAGATTCACGCATTACCGCACCCTCTTGAAGACGGGCTTAGTGTAGGACGTCTTCTTGGTGACAGTCTTGCGATACATTTTCAAGGATGTTGTTACGGGCACACAAGACGATCACAAGACGATGTAGGGGTGCTTACGCACAAGTTATCGTCCGAGCAACTGTGAACCAAAAGTCACCTTGTCGAGCAGCAAGCGACGCCGGGTGGGTACACTCACAGCGGGCCGCGATGGCCCAACGGACACAATGCGACCACCTGCTAACCAGACTTCCTCAGACACAGGCAATCACGGTCCAAACAGCATTCCAATGCCGAGTATGCGGAGCATCGGGAGGCTTATATAGAATGCGCTCTCACTGTATGAAGAGCCATCCCCAGTTCGCGGGAGCTCCTGGCGAGACGGCTTGGCAGGAATGGCAGGCTAATGCGAAACGAGCAGAGTGCGCAGGCGCACAGCAACACACATCGCAAGAGTCGGCGGTAAGATGTCACTAGCTGTAGTTAGTCCGCGATGGTGTACTTGTGCGCTTGCTGCCAGGTAATGCGTCCACATCATCGCGGCCAATTTGCACCGCAGGCCACATGTTGTCCGCATGTTGGGCCGACATGTTTACAAGGGAGATGTGGAGATGGAGGAGGGGTGGCTGTGGAGTTGCAAGGAGGCAGTGATCAGGCAGCCCCAGCGGGACAACAGGGGGGCAGGATTCGAGAGGGTGCAGGGAGGGGACAGGGTGGAGGGGACGGAGAGCGTGGGGGGGGAGAAGAGGACAACAGGGGGGGACAGCGAGAAGACAGAGAAGAGGGGGGTGCAAGAGGAAGGGGAGGAGTCGACGGAGGAGGGGAAGGAGGTGGCAGTGATGACAGTGGGAGTGAAGACAGTGATGAGGAAGGGGATGGGTATCCAGGAGGTCCGGGAGGTCCGGGAGGCCCAGGAGACCTAGGAGGTCCGGGAGGTCCGGGAGGCCCAGGGGGTCCCGGGGGTCCAGGAGTTCCAGGAGGTCCAGCCGGTCCGGGGGGGCCAGAGGGGGATGAAGGAGGGGGGGACGGCGCCAGGGCACGTCGAAGCAAGGTGTTCAAGCTTGATGCCAACCTTCAACAACCCGTGTTCAGGTATTTAGAAATATCAGATAATAGTATCACAAGCAGTGAGCTGTTCAATATAGTTGTTGCTTGTCTTTGTGCAAGGAATTCCAGGAACTGCCCCATGACAGGCAAGGACCTGTTGGACGAACTGAGCCGGCTTTTGGACATGAGGCTGACCAAGGAGCAGATGAAGGGGGTGTTGAAGCTGCTCCGTAGGCTACTCGCAAACCAGCCTGATCTCAACCTCATCACCAGCTTCTACCAGCTTATGAGTTTGCAGGGTGTCCAGCACGCAAGTCAGTATGAGGTGCACGTGTGCAACGCGGGCAAGGACAACAAGGCCAACAACAAGTACTGCCCAGGCTTCACCTACCCGAAGATACCACGGTGAGGTCAAGGGAAAGGGTGTGGATTAGGCAATGCATGGATGGCGCATTACACATGTTGTTGGTTTGGGTCAAGGTTACCTTAAATGTGCATGCATGGTAGGTCTGAGTGGCTCGCCCACAAGGATGACAAGTGCGACTACTGTGAGACGCCTCGCTTCCTTGTGAGCAAGAAAAAAGGTGACACCAGTCTACATGGGCATGGTGAAGCTCTAATGACACTTGTAGAGGTATACATGTGTTGTACGCTGTCCCTTCTTGGTTACAGGGAGCCCACAGGAGATCACCTTGAGGCCTCGGTGGAGCATGTCTCTGTTCGGCTGGGACACAGTGGTGAAGAACATCATGGAGCGCAAGGACGTGATGACCTGGTTCAGGCGAGCTCGGGGCGTGGACCCACCTCCTGGCTCTTTCCGGGCAAGTGAGTGGTCATGGGTTGACCATGGCATAGAATTGACCGCATAGCCAGGTGATTAGTACAGTGACATGCACCATACCATGATGTTGTTGTTTGGCAGGCCCTGCATGGCAAGAGATGCAGCCCAAGCTACCGGAGGTTGTGGCCACCTCCCCCAACACAGCCCACTTCATGATTGGGGTTGACTGGATGACCATGGGCAAGAACGGCACCTGGTCAGTGGGTGTGATCATGTTGAGGCTGCTGGATGTGCCGGCTGAGGTGTGCGGCAAGCGGGCGTGCAGCTCAGTGTTGGCCGTCATCAACGGAGGAAAGCACCAGTCTCACCTGACAGGCTACATGAAAGCCATCTGCCAGGAAGTCCGTGAGCACATCGAGGGCCCAGGTGACCTGGGTGTGATAGTGGAGCCACACCCAGGCCCAGGTGTTGATGGTGTGGCTCCCGCCCGTGTTGAGCCTGTCCGCATCCATGGAGTCCCAGTGGTATCGATCGCTGATACCCCAGCCACGTGAGTGAGACAAAGGCCAACAGCTAGCACCTACAAATGATTCCACCACCTCCCAGTCCAATCTATCCCTATACAACTTGTACCCTGCCATGTACCATCCACAAACATATTACGACCATTGAGGAATGAATTGCGTGATTGTGTGCATGTAGAGCCACTTTGACCAGGGGCATGGGCCACAGCGCCCTGAAGATGTGCTACAACTGCAACATCAGCAAGCCCCCCAACCCCCCCACAGAGAATGCGCCCATTGGCTACGACTCGCCAACGCTGCAGACCCTACCAAGTTCCAACCGGGAGGTATGGAACACTTGACACACTCAACAGCATGTGCTATTGAAATCAGACACGAGGATCCCTTGGCTCACACCATCTTTGCTGTGGCGATCTGCAGGAGTATGTGCTCATCTATGACGTGCGCATGAAGTTCACCCACGAGCAGATCATGAGCCGAGGTGCCCCCTTCATCCATGGGTGGTCCCAAGGCGACCCTAGGGTGGTGGGCTGCCACGCCCAGCCCCTCCTGCCCCTGCTGCTGCAACACCTGGACGCCCGGCTCGCGCACCTGGTGCCTGTGTACCACAGCTTCATGTATGGCTTGCTGAAGCACCAGTTGGAGTGGTTCATGAGTGCAGATGGCCTTCACATTGATGTGCGGCGTGAGATAGTGAAGCGTGGAGCAGCCATTCAGTCCCCATCTGACTTGGGACGGAACCTTGGAGACCTTGCCAACCGCACGTAAGCCATAAGCATGTTTTGCAGTATGTCATAATCATATCACAACCGACAGACAAGGATGCTGACAATGCAATGTGCATGTCATGACACGCTTATGATTGCACTGGTGCTGCAATGCTCATGTCACCATGCAGTGGATGGCGCATGGAGGACTACAAGCACTGGTTTGTGAACTTCTCACCCATCGTGTTGCGTGGCAACCTTTTGCCAGAGCCCTACCGTGGGTTGTGGACAGCCTTGGAGGGCGCTTGCCTGCACTACTTGACACCAGGTAATACACACACCAACATTTATAGGCACGGTCCCACAGCATGATGACTAACCAACACCTAACAAAGAGTATTTGTCTGCCCAATTCAGGCTCGGAGAACAGTGCCACACCTGCGGGGATGGCGGCAGGCTATGCACATCTGCGGACCTATGCAGCCAGGTTGGAGCGCTGCCGCCGTGATCCTCTGCTTCCAGCTGCGCATGGCGACAACGAGGACAAGCTGACTGTGCCTACTGACCAAGTCTGCCCTAACCTCCACACAACGGCCTGCAGGTGAGAGTTTTAACAGTAGCATGCAGGCCAACCTTACCCATCAGCAGTGCATGCATGCTGCAATCAAACCTTGCATCACCAAAGGATCATGGCTGTGGTTTGCACAGGCTGTACATGCAAGAGAGCAATGTGGGCAGGACATGCCTGTTTGGCGAGCTCTGGATCGAGCGTGACCTGCATGACTTGAAGTCCATCACCACCAGCGGCATTTCCGGAGCCCAGCTGGATGCCCACATTGCCATGCGGGTGGCCGGGCATAACGCCAGCAAGAGGCTGCTTGACCGGGCTGAGCCGGAGGCACAGCAGGACTACAAGGCCCGCCTGAAGGATGAGCTGACACAGGACGGGCAGCAGGCCCTGCTGCTGGGAGCGGGCAGTGCAGAGTGCCCACTGCAGAACAGCCCGGGTGCCATGATGAGGGGCTGCATGAAAGCAGTCCAGGATCTGCAGAAAAGCGACGAGGCCACCCCATGGCGCCCATGGCACGTCAAGCAGGTGTTCGGTGAGGTCTTAAACCAAAGGGAGGCAGAGGAGGAGGCCAAGGAGGCTCCACGGGTCGCTGGCCCTGCACCCCCGTATCCAGTGCGGTACTACCAGCGGGCAGACTGCAATGGCACCATTGTGTTCAGCAGTGTGTACAAACGCCCCTCAGCCCGCAACAACACCTGGGTCAGCATCCCGTTCAGGCTCGATGACGACAAGTGGGCCATTTGGGCTGGCCATGTGCAGTTCTGGGTTCGTTTGGAGCACCCCAAGCTGCCCGGAGTGTTCCTACGCCTAGTAGTCAGCCGCATCTACTTGACACGCCCTACATCCCACCCCTCATGTTTGGCAGCAACTGGTCAGGCTGTTCCCAGGCCACAGCAGGCAGCAGGAGCTGGAGCAGCGGCTGAGGCAGGAGGTCAGGGGGGAGAGCCACCAGGAGACGGAGATGCAGAAGGGGCTGCTGGGCCCAGCGGTATAGGTGGGTCACAGCAGCATAGGTCAGCAAAGCGTGGCGTCCAGCAGGCAGCAGCGGAGGCAGCCAGCTCAGGTGGTGCCCGGAAGTCACAGCACTCCTACAAATTAGTCCCTGCATTCTTCCCTGCACCTTTGGCCAACCTTGTCCGATCGGGCTGCAATTTTGACAGATGGTGTTTTGCAGAAAATAAAACATATCGTTTTTTGAAAATATTTCTCAAAAAACAATATGTTTTATTTTCTGCAAAACACCATCTATCAAAATTTCAGCCCGATCGGACAAGGTTGGCCAAAAGTGCAGGGAAGAATGCAGGGACTAATTTGTAGGAGTGAGAGGCTTGCAGCCAGTGCATCACAGCGGCAGGCTGACCCCCTTCCACCTGTGCAGGACCAGCCACAGCGGTCCCCCATGGGCAGCATGCACCAGGGCTATGGAGTTCAGCATTGGTATATGTTTGATGCCACCAAGATCTTCACTGTGTTTGTGACCAGCTTTGAGGATGGGGAAGGCTACGGACGAATGTTCTTTGTGCCAGCACACAGCCTCAGCCGCAGCTAAACACATATCAATCACAGCTAGTATTGCTGTTGCTGCTCTTGCTGCTGCTAGGGCTGCTACGCTGTTGTGCTGCTATTGCTGCCCTAGCACGCCTTCAGCCACTAGTGGCATGCTTCCTAAGATTCATAGTAGGAAATGCCAAACAGTCGTGAATGTACATGAATAGGGTTGCAGGACGGCATGATATGGCACGACATTGCAGGCAGAGGACATTAGCATCATATAAGATTACCATAACATGCATGCTGATGACCCTGCGAATGGTTTGTAGGTCCCACCTTACTAGATGTTAGGAAGCATAGCAGGGTTCGAAACAGCTTACACAGGGTTAGCAGGACCCTGCACAGGGTCGGCAGGACCTTGTAAAGCGTTGTGCAGGACCCTGTGAAATGGACAGCAGGACCCTGCACAGGGTCGGCAGGACCCTGCACAGGGTTGCAGGACCCTGTAAAGCGTTGTGCAGGACCCTGTGAAATGGACAGCAGGACCCTGCACAGGGTCAGCAGGACCCTGCACAGGGTTGCAGGACCCTGTAAACCGGTCGGCAGGACCCTGTGAAATGGACAGCAGGACCCTGCACAGGGTCAGCAGGACCCTGCACAGGGTTGCAGGACCCTGTAAAGCGTTGTGCAGGACCCTGTGAAATGGACAGCAGGACCCTGCACAGGGTCGGCAGGACCCTGCACAGGGTTGCAGGACCCTGTAAAGCGTTGTGCAGGACCCTGTGAAATGGACAGCAGGACCCTGCACAGGGTCAGCAGGACCCTGCACAGGGTTGCAGGACCCTGTAAACCGGTCGGCAGGACCCTGTGAAATGGACAGCAGGACCCTGCACAGGGTCAGCAGGACCCTGCACAGGGTTGCAGGACCCTGTAAAGCGTTGTGCAGGACCCTGTGAAATGGACAGCAGGACCCTGCACAGGGTCGGCAGGACCCTGCACAGGGTTGCAGGACCCTGTAAAGCGTTGTGCAGGACCCTGTGAAATGGACAGCAGGACCCTGCACAGGGTCAGCAGGACCCTGCACAGGGTTGCAGGACCCTGTAAACCGGTCGGCAGGACCCTGTAAAATGGACAGCAGGACCCTGCACAGGGTTAATAGAACCCTGCACAGGGTTGCAGGACCCTGTAAAGCGTTGAGAAGGACCCTGTGAAATGGACAGCAGGACCCTGCACAGGGTCGGCAGGACCCTGCACAGGGTTGCGGGACCCTGTAAACCGGTCGGCAGGACCCTGTAATATTGTGACCAGGACCCGGCACAGGGTCGTAGGACACTGCACACTGGACAATAGGACCCTGTGAAGAGGTAAGCAGGACCCTGCACAGGGTACACAGGACCCTGCACAGGGTTGTAGGACCCTGTAAAGAGGTCAGCAGGACCCTGCAAATGAGGTCAGAAGGACCCTGCACAGGGTCGCTAGGACCTTGCACAGGGTCACAGGACCCTGCAAATGGTCGGCAGGACCCTGCAAATGGCCGATGCGCTAGGACCCTGCGCAGGGTCTTGAGGACCCTGCGCAGGGTTTTTTCGGATTTCAAAAGGTTATAACATCTCAGCAACTTTGAGTTTTCCAATGACAACAACGGCGATGAGTCGGCCTTTCCTGGGGCTATCTGCGGTATGCCTCCCGAGAGAAATGATGTAGGTGACTTCCGGCCTTAATCGGCGCGAGTGCATCTAGTAGTGGTTGTCTAAGTCTGTAGCTGCTTTAGCCGCATAAGCGACAGCTGATCAGCCCAGCCAGTTCAAAAACCCTAAAGTTGCAGCCATGCATACTGGGTTCCTGGCTGTACTGTAACAAGCGACCTCCGTTGTATTTCCGGGCAGTGGACAAGTTCTACAACAGGCAGGAGCTGGAAGAGCAGGTTTCCATGAGGGCAGCTTAGTATGGCGGAGGGGCTCCTGATGCTTTCATTATCGACTCACAACACAACTTTTTTGTGGATTTTTGATGCCATCTGGTGCTTGGACCTATAGTGATACAGTGCCGAAAAGGGCACGACCAAGTTTGTCCTGAAAAATGTTTATACTTGAGTGTCTCAACATAAGTGCACTTAGTTTGACAAACCGGTTTTAGGGGGGGTATCCCACTGGCCAAGTCATAAGTCTCTAGTCCTTGAGAATTACACTAAGCCGGGGGCATCGGCAGCTAGAGGACTTCTAGATCTCTCCAAGGATAAGAGTTGCATTCGTTTCATCCAAGCAAGTGATGAGTTATGCCACCCCCCGTGTCAAATTGTCCCAACTTAGGTGCTTATCTATGTATCTTGGTTTGCCGGAGTGAATTCACGTCGTGCTGGGTTCAGGCTGCCTGTCGCAGTCGCTAAGAGTGTCTGCGAGGCTCAAGAACACGTCGCAGGTTGGGGGTCAGCCACCCGGCGAACCGTTTAGGCTGGCTACACACTCGTCACGCCATCAGCAGCTCATCGCACTAATCGGCGGCGGGGGTTATGTTAGGGTTAGCCTCAAGTTGGCGTGCTTGCCGGGCTTGAACAGTTAGTGTTTCTGAGAGGTACACAATAAGGTTCATAAGCTTGATAGGCCTGGTTTGGCGATTCTCCCAATTCTGCCCTTCAACACGCTCGTTTTATTTCATACACGGTCGATCATGAGGAGGGTCGGTTTGAGACGGATCAACGGCTGAGATATGGCTGCCCTCAACCACGCTTGTGTGAACCCTACCGATTGTTAAGGTCCCGCGCCCATATGCGCGATGAGTTGCCCGTGTGAGCACGGCCCTTCCGAACCGAACCGACCACTAATGCTTCTCGGCATTTTAGCTTGACTCTTGACAGCGTAGGCAAGAGGGCCGGAAGGCTCTTGGCAGCTGTTAATGCTCAATTGAAGGTCAAGAAGGGCCAGCCATAGCCATCCATGGCGGCTGTGGCCCAAGGACGTCGCGTTCCATATGCCACCATATGGAGGGTTGAGGGTTACCCCACCCCGCTAACCCATACAGAGTCATCAAGCGGTATGGGGTGATTGCAAAGCTTGGGCGCCCACCCGCTTTGTCAGCCGTGGAAGAGGAGCAACTGCGGGACTTGGTGTGACGGTGCGCTTATGCGTATCCGTAAACCACACTTTAGCAGAGTGACTGAGGAGGTCAATGGTGGGCTGCTACCAGCTCACCATTCGGGTTCGACTCCCGAGGGTCCCGTTCTAAACCTGGGCTCAGTTGCTGTGCGAGAGTGTGGATAGTAGAGACTGCGTTGGACATTTCTAAGTGGACATGCCGCTCACACTGTAAGATTAAAGGCAGCGGCTACGCCGTTACAAATGGTTTCCGACCGACGTCGGTACAGCAACATGACAGACAATCCAGGCAATGGCGGGCCATCCGCCGCAGCCGAACCCCCCAACATTACCACTTCAGAGCCTGATATGCTAGATAAGCTTCTGGAGGCGGCTCGGACTAATCCGCAGCTTCGTGCGAAGTTCAACGCCGTTGTGGAGACTTTCTCAGGTGGCTCTAAAGCCCCTGATGACCCTCTATCCAATGATAACCCAGAGGATACCCCTGGTGGCGGTATGGAGGACGGCGAGATGGAAGAGCCTACGCACCCTCGCTACGTCGGAGGGGACTACGACTACATCCTCGAGCTGGAGGCTCAACAGCTGCAGATTCAGGCTGAAAATGAAGCTCTTCGCCAAGCTCTGTCGACGATCACGTCTCAGGTGAATGTCCGTCCTCCTCCACCTCGCAGGCCAGATCCAGCAGGTAGGACAGGTGCTCCTGCGTCGACTGGACAGCCTGGTGCAGGTGCTGCAGGTGCTGCGGGTCCAGGACGAGGTGCCCCTACAGGCCCTTCTCCTCTGAACCTGCCTCTTCCCTTGTCCTTGGGCTCCAGGTCTATACCTGGCCCAGACAAGTGGACTGACGCGTGCAGTAACACCCATCGCAGAGCCTTAGCGTTCTGCGACGATCTTGAGCGTCACTGTGAACGCTACCGCCTTGATGTTGCATCCACTCTGCCTGCCTTCTTGACTGGCGCTGCACGCAACACTTGGTATCCATCTATCAAGGAGTCCTACGCTGCCTTGTATGCTGATGTTCCTGACTAGTCTTACCTGCGCACCGCCTTCTGCGAGTACACAGGGGACGACCTGCGGGATGACTGTAACGTCGCCCGCACTAAGCTGCTTGATGGTGCCATCAAGATGACCGCAGGAATGCTCCTTGGTCAATACATCACTGAGTTCAGGAACAACCTGCTGTTTGCAGGAAATGACAGCATGTGCCAGCCTCTGCTGGCCATGGTATTCACTAGGGGGCTCAGCTCAGCTCTACAGCCTGCTGTGCTTAAGGACCTGGCTCAATTTAAGAACCCCACACTGTCTCAGGCTATGGAGGCTGCTAAGCAGGCTCAGCGCAATGTGGTCATGCTGTCCACCACCACACCTACTAAGGGTGCTGGTACCTCTGGTGTTCATGCTGTGCAGGCGTCAAGTGCCCTGGGAGGGGAGGCCCACCCCGGCAGGCGTGGCAATAAGCCCCCTGTGTCTGGTGGTGCTGGCAAGCGACCCAGACATGATGAGCTGTGGTCCAAGAAACCCCTGTTGCCTGGGCAGTATTGCTTCAAGTGCAACCATCCCGGCCACCTGACCAACCACCCCTGCCCCTATCGCCACTTCACAGCTGTTGAGGCCCGTCGCAGGTCTGGGTATCCTCACCCACCTGAGGGTGCCAAGAAGCCTGGCCAAGCCAAGTCCAAGCCTCCTTCTGAGTCTGGTGCTTTTGAGTCAGACCAGGAGCCAGAGCCTCAGCCCCCACCTAAGGCTTCTAAGTCTAAGGATCAGGGCATGCGCCGTGGCGTCAGCCGGGCCCGTATTCACTCCTACAATTTAGTCCCTGCGTTTCTCCCTGCGTTCTACCGACCTTGTCCGATCGGGCTGAAAATTTGATAGATGGCAGTTTTCAGAAAATAAAACATATTTTTCAAGAAAAATATTTGGAAAAATCTAAAAGCTGTTGCGCTGTGGCCCGCAACCTATCCCTGCACTTATCCCTGCACCTACGCCCCAGGTCCACAGCGCAGCCGCCTTTGATTTTTTCAAAATACTTTTTCTGAAAAATATGTTTTATTTTCTGCAAACTACCATCTATCAAAATTTCAGCCCGATCGGACAAGGTCGGTAGAACGCAGGGACAAACGCAGGGACTAATTTGTAGGAGTGTTGCTACCAACCGCCAGGGTGTTGCCCAGCCAGCCAGCCAGGACTGTGCTGTGGATCAATCTGAACAACTGTTGCATGATGCTGCTGTTGTAGGAGCTGATGATGATGTGAGTGTGCCTCAGGCCAACTCAACAACAGCTGCTTATCCTGCCTGCCCTGTAGAGCCCCTGCCTGCCCTGTCAGCAAGACTGTGTAGTCCTGCTTTGAATGATGTGCCATGTAAGACTGCTGCTACCTCTGTGGCTCAGCCTCAACAGGCACATGTGCTGGGCATGGTGGGACGTGATGGCAAGGTGAGGTTCAGATTTGCTGGCACCCTAGACCATCAGCATGCATGCTTCTGCCTTGCTGATGGTGGCGCTGATGATTCATTCATCAGTGAATCATTTGTGTCTACACACAAATTGAGACTGCATGATTACCCTGTGGCACTTCGTTATGAGGTTGCTAATAATCAGTCAGTGTACTGTACACAGTATGTGAAAGTGCACTTGTCCATTCAACAGTTTAGCTGCTTCTGCACCTTGACTGTGATGCCAGAGCTGGTGCATGAATATGACATCCTGCTTGGTGCTGACTGGCTGACTGTGCAGGGGGCCTTGCTTGACTATGTTGACAAGTCCCTCACCCTGCGTACCCCTAAGGGCAGGCCTACCTTACTACCTTCAGCGGTAAGCAAGAAGGGGTCAGTTAACTGTACAGTTGAGTCTCTACAAACTGTAAAACCTGTAAAAGAAGCCTTTGCTATCCCTTCTGGTTTCCTATTGCCTGGCACAGAGGTGGTATCTACCCCTCTGTCTGCTAGAACGGCTGCTAAATGGCTCAAAGAGGGTGGTACAGGTGTGGTTGCACTGGTCTCTTATGAGAACCTGCAAGACCCACCTGGTGTACCCCCTGAGCAGGCTGCACAATTAAAGAGCCTCCTTATGGAGTTCTCTGATGTGTTTGAGCCTATCACTGGGTTGCCTCCTGCACGTGATGTGGGGCATTCTATACCCTTGCAGGATGGTGCTAAACCTCCTGCCAGGCCCAGTTATAGGATGAGTCAGCCAGAGCAGGAATAAATGAAGAAACAGGTTACTGACATGTTGTCCAAAGGGCTGATAGAGCCTAGCTCTTCCCCATTTGCAGCACCAGTTCTTTTTGTAAAGAAGAAGTCAGGGGAGCTACGCATGTGCGTAGACTACCGCCAGCTAAACAAACTCACAATACGTGACCAATACCCTCTACCCAAAATCGATGATCTATTTGATAAATTATCGGGTATGACTGTGTTTTCCTCCCTGGATCTCCAGGCTGGCTATCATCAAATCAGAATACCTGATGAGGATATTCCTAAAACTGCGTTTAGGACGCCCATGGGACACTATCAGTATAAAGTGTTATGCTTTGGTTTAACCAATGCTCCCGCTACATTTCAACGGGCAATGAACCAGGCATTTGCCCCGGTGATTGACAGGTGTGCTCTGGTATATCTTGATGACATTTTAATCATGTCTAAGTCTATCCAGGAGCACCTGTCACACCTTCGTGAAATATTCAGTTTGCTAAGGCAACATAAGTATTTTGCTAAATTATCCAAATGTGAATTTATGAAAGAGTCTTTACCTTTCCTGGGGCACATCATCTCTAAAGATGGTGTAGCTGTAGACCCCAGCAAGGTGACTGCAATCAAAGACTGGCCTGTTCCTACGAACTTGACAGCTCTGCAGTCATTCCTTGGCATGGCTAATTATGTACGTAAATTTGTGCGTAATTTTAGTTCCATTGCTGTTCCACTTACTAATTTGACTGGCTGGCTGGCTGGGCAACACCCTAGCGGTTGGTAGCAATACGGGCCCGGCTGACGCCACGGCGCATGCCCTGATCCTTAGACTTAGAAGCCTTAGGTGGGGGCTGAGGCTCTGGCTCCTGGTCTGACTCAGAAGCACCAGACTCAGAAGGAGGCTTGGACTTGGCTTGGCCAGGCTTCTTGGCACCCTCAGGTGGGTGAGGATACCCAGACCTGCGACGGGCCTCAACAGCTGTGAAGTGGCGATAGGGGCAGGGGTGGTTGGTCAGGTGGCCGGGATGGTTGCACTTCAAGCAATACTATTCACGTAAGCTGTCAAAAGCTGAAATGAATTATACCACTGGGGAACAGGAAACTTTGGCCATTATTGCTGCGTGTACACAGTGGCGGTGCTACCTTGAAGGTGTGCCATTTACCCTGTTTACTGATCACCGCCCTCTAGAGGCCCTACCTACGCAGTCTACACTGTCCCGTAGGCAGAGCCGCTGGTTGGAGTTCTTATCCCGATTTAATTACACCATTAAATACCTACCTGGCAACACTAATCCTGCCGATCCACTGTCACGTATTCCAGTAACTTCAGCGACGGCTAAGACTGATACTGACAAAATCCTGGTGACGACCAGGCAACAGAAGCGGAGATTACAGGAGGGGGAGGACGTCGGTGCGGGTACACCGTTGAGCAGCGGCAGCGGAGGCAGCGAACAGCAGCCTGCCGCTGGATCAGACCCTGACCATGATGCTGACTCTGATGATGCTCTAAAGCCATCAGAGCCTAAGCGGTTAAGGTGGGCTGACCCGGTCTCTAATGACTGTGAGGCACAGGTCCCTGAGTGTCCTGGTCACCCTTCTCAGGTCACAGATTGGCTAATTAGTGCCTATAGCACTGATCCCGCCTTTGCTGAGCCTAATGAGGAGTGGGAAATGACCCAGGAGGGACTGTGGCGACACCTTGATAAAGGTACTATTATAGTTCCTAATGATATCCAGCTACGAGAGCATATCTTGCACGAAATGCATGATGCTAAGTATGCTGGCCATGTGGGCATTGTTACAGTACAGCCAGGAACCCAGTATGCATGGCTGCAACTTTAGGGTTTTTGAACTGGCTGGGCTGATCAGCTGTCGCTTATGCGGCTAAAGCAGCTACAGACTTAGACAACCACTACTAGATGCTGTGGCTGCGACTAGAGACAAAGGCTGCACACGTACTCTTGCAAGTGGCGAGCCGAGTTGAATCTGGGACTTGTAAGTGACGGGGACGTTGGAGCAGAAGAGCAGAACTTGCTTACAACTTACTCCCCGAATCAAGAACTGATCTCAGCTTAAAAACACAGTGTTTCACAAGTCACACAGAATCCTGCATGGGAAAAGAAATAAACCTCGCATTCATCCTGGTTACCCGTCCAGCCTGTTACACTCTCCCCTTCCCCGCAGAGCTACGTCCCGTAGCTTCATGAAAAACAGGCATGGCATGCAGAGCAGGCATGCAGAACTTCAGGCAGGACTCTTGGACTGTTTCATCCACTGCTTAGGCTGGTTGGTACGCATTGCATAGGTCTTGACGATCTTGTTCAGAAAGCGCTTGGTCAGGTCTTCTTGCAGCTGTGTGTACGGTAGCCAGCTGTTCTCGTGGTCGGGGTGTCCCAGCCACTTGACCTGCAATTGCAATTTGCCTCACTGGAAGCGGTGGTTACGAATCTCTTGTACTTCAAAATGTTCTTCGCCATCAATGAGTTCGGGTTCAGGCGGTGGATCAGGATTGCGTGTAGGGAACTCAGCGGAGCCGTCGTTGTGCACTTTCACGTGCGAGACATGTACAACGGGATGCATGTTGCTCCATGCTGGTGGAAACTGCAGTTTGAGGGCGACAGGGGTGACAATCTCCAGGACTTTAAATGGCCCATGTTGCCTGGGTAGAAACTTGCGTGTGGCATTGTCAGCAGTGGCGTTTGCTGGCTGTGAGTGAGCAAAGAAAGAGTGGGCCAGGTATACCATGTCTCCCACTGCAAAGGTGTGGTCACTACGCTTCTTGTTTGCATTGGTCGTCTGCCTCTCTTGTGCTTTCACAAGGTGGTGGGTAGCTGATGCCAGGTCAGCTGCCATGCGGTGTACGTAGGCTGCTGCTGACTCATTGTCTCCTGGCACACTGACGTGTGGTGCTGCCAGGGTTAGTGGTGTGTATGGTTCTTGCCCAGAGTTGAGGCGGAACGGGCTGTACCCTGTGCTTGCCTGGACAGATGCGTTGTATGCAAACTCAGCAGCTGTGAGGTGCTGGTCCCAGTCATCATGGTGTGGCGACACAAAGTTACGCAGCATGTCCTCAAGTGTGCGGTTAGCACGCTCGGTCTGCCCATCTGTTTGTGGGTGGTTGGCAGTGGACACGTTGAGGTGTGTGCCAGTGAGCTTGAACAGTTCTTGCCAGAAGATAGAAGTGAAACGTGGGTCTCGGTCTGACACAATGACCTTGGGGAGGCCGTGCAGCCGGAAAACATTGTCGAAAAAGAGACGAGCCAGAGTGGATGCTGTAACTGTTGTGGTGGTGGGTACAGCATGGATCATTTTGGTGAGTTTGTCCACAAAGACAGCAATGGCATCGTGGCCAGCAGTGGTATTAGGCAGCTGGGTGATCAGATCCAGACTGACATGTTCCCAACGGTGCTGGGGCAGGTAATGCGGTGCGCTCTGCTGGGGCAGGTAATGCGGTGCGCTCTGCTGGGGCAGGTACTGATGTGGAGTCAAACTGCGCTGCACAAATGCGTCTAGGCGTTGCTGCAGCTCGGCTTTGTCATTGCGGAGTTCCTGAATGAGCTTGTGCGAACTATCAGCTGCGGCCTTATAGTACTGGCAGTGTGTGCAATCAGGTTCAGCAGTGACAGAGTGCGCAGCTCTGGCGCTAGTGCCAGGTGTGTTCCTGCCTCTTCCGCGGGAAGGACCGGACTGGTGGGCCAACCGTCCAGTACCACGAGCCGAACCCGAACTGAAAGCTGGGTAGGGAATGGCCTCTCGAGTAGGTCGTTCTGGAGGTGGGTTCGCTGGTGGCGCTTCCAGTGATTCAAGCTCGTCGACCAGGTCAGCGACGGTCTCTGGAATAACGCTCACTGCACAGGGTGATCGAATACGTGGAAACCAAGTGTTACAGTACAGCCAGGAACCCAGTATGCATGGCTGCAACTTTAGGGTTTTTGAACTGGCTGGGCTGATCAGCTGTCGCTTATGCGGCTAAAGCAGCTACAGACTTAGACAACCACTACTAGATGTTGTGGCTGCGACTAGAGACGCTGGCTGCACACGTACTCTTGCAAGTGGCGAGCCGAGTTGAATCTGGGACTTGTAAGTGACGGGGACGTTGGAGCAGAAGAGCAGAACTTGCTTACAACTTACTCCCCGAATCAAGAACTGATCTCAGCTTAAAAACACAGTGTTTCACAAATCACACAGAATCCTGCATGGGAAAAGAAATAAACCTCGCATTCATCCTGGTTACCCGTCCAGCCTGTTACATTGCTCCTTCATTAAGCAACTAACAGTTGCATCCATCATATCGTTGGTCACATTTGCAAGTAGAAAAGCAATTATTTGTTACATGCGAAAACTTCCGCCCAACATGGCGAGCGTTACCGCTGGACTGCCGCACATTTGACACAGCGCACCGACTACACCATCTTTGATACCCACCAAGGTATCTAAGAGCGTTGAGGAAACTTCTTGAAACGCTCCTGGTAATCGTGGCCGGGCCTTGAGTCAGGATGGGGTTAAAACCGGCGGTCTCGGCAGTGTTGAGATCTCTCCTCCCACAACGCGCAAACATAACGCGGCCCGACAACCACCCTAGTAACCACCTCAGAACGCGATGCGCGGGAAAAAACCGGGGCTTTCGGTAGAGAATCAAGAGAACACGAGAAACGGGGTGTCTCAACTTAGGTGCTTATCTGTGTATGGCTGGCTTGGAAAACCTTAGAGTTGAGTTCTGAAACTAGGTATGTAGGCTGCTGTGACCCAGGGGAGTACAAGACTCTCCCGGGCCAAAGTGTAGTTCTCCGTCGTTGGGGAGTTGCTAGACCGGATGTAGGGTTGTGACCCTGATTTTGGCGAAGGGAGTTGGCATTGAGTGGCTAAAGTGAGTTTTCATGAAATGTGAGTATGAGCGGTTGTAAAGGATGCTTACAGCTGCCCAACCCTGTAGGTGGCATGCAAAAAGTCCCAGCCAGTAATGAGTTATGGCCCCTTTTAGGTAACCATGCGCAGGGTTTTGTACCCCTCTTGCCCTAAGGGGGGGTGACTTGACCCTGCGCAGGGTCTGAGTGACCCTGCGCAGGGTTTTGTGACCCTGCGGAGGGTTTAAGTCTCGCTTAGGACCTAGGCATTCCTGACCCTGCGGAGGGTCAACTGTGGCTCGCGATTTCAGGTCTGGAACTAGGTATTTTGGCTGTTATGACTTTGAGGAGTACAAGTCTCTCTCGGGTTAAAGTGTAAATCTCAATCGTTGGGGAGTGCCTTGTGGCCCCTTCCTCCTTCCCTCTCCTGTCCCACCACCACCTCCAAGTCCGCCACCCCGTCTACTCCCCCCTTCCCTATAGGCCAGCTTTGGGCGGGCGGCACAGGGCGCAAGCAGAAGTAGCCAGGCTACTCTAGCCATGCCATGCCCACACACTGACTCAGCCCATCCCTCTTCCAATCGGGCAGCAGTAGGGGTGTGGTGTGGTGGTTGTTGTTGGTGGTGATGGTGGTGTGATCGTGGTGATGGTATTGGTGGTGGTGGTGTTATTGTTGGTGTTGTGTTGTTGTCACCTTGTCACCTCATTGCGAAGTGTTTGAGCGTGGAGCCGTATGGATGGTAGAGCCTTAGCGAGGTGTTACGAGTTGTTCCAACGTTGAGACATGTGCAAGTAATGTGAGGCGTAAGAAACCCTGCGGAGGGTCAGGAATGCCTAGGGAATGATGCGAAGCAAACCCTGCGGAGGGTCTAAAATGCCCAGGGAATAAGGCTAAGAAAACCCTGCGCAGGGTCAGGAATGCCCAAGGAATGAGGCGTAAAAACCCTGCGCAGGGTCTAGGGAGGAATCCAGGGAAGAATCCACTCAGGTGTCCCCAACTAACAGAAAATGACAGGTAACTGACCCCTGGTAATCAAAACGACGCCGCATGTCAGCCACGTGGTTACTATTTATGTTTCGCACATCCCTGGATAGAGGACTCTTTCAGCTATGCGGTGCAGCTTGTATCATTAAATACTGTGCAGTGTGCTGGGTGCTATGGCGGCTCAAATCTTCACATTTAAATCCGTGCACTATTTGCTCATGCGGACCTCGCCGCAAGAGACCGCCGCGACCGACGTGGCCCAAGAGCACCTGCACATAGTGAGGGACAGTCGCCGCAGTCAAAACGGCTCACATGGCATGCCAAACCGATGTAACAGCGCCCCTCCACCCATGCTCAGAAATATGCAAGGTTGCTGCGATGCTTGACCCCTTCGCGAGCAGTACTGTTGGCCTGGCCACTCTGCAATGCCTCACAAGGTGTGTATGCCATTGCTATGTTACCTTCCTCGACCCCGATCCCTCCCGCCCGCCCCCCGCTTGCGTGTCGAGCTCGTGTTCAGCTCCGCTGTGGCCCCCTGCTGCTCAGATGGAGGGGTGAGCATGCCAGGGGCGGCACCAGCACCAGCTGCCAGCTGCTGCCAGGGGGGGGCAGCAGGAGGGGTGGGCAGCCCAGGAGCGGCACCAGCAGCAGCTGCCAGCTACTGCCAGGGGGTGGGGCTGGGAGGGGGTGGGGCAAGAGGGGTGGGCTGCCCAGGGGTGGGAGGGGGTGGGGCTGGGGCTGGGAGGGGGTGGGAGGGGGTGGGAGGGGGGAGGGGGGAGGGGGGAGGTGGGAGGGGGTGGGAGGGGGTGGGAGGAGCTGGGAGGGGGTGGGAGGGGCGGGGCTGGGGCTGGGAGGGGGTGGGAGGGGGTGGGAGGGGGGGGGGCTGGGGCTGGGAGGGGGTGGGGCTGCCAGGGGGTGGTCCGGTTGGGCTAGTCAGCACTGCAAGGCAAAGTTAGGTCACGCCAAAGTATGTTCCCACAAGCCTACTCAATGAAATGACGTGTGATGCTTGGCTGTGCAGATGTTGTCTGTAGCATTCGCACAGATGTCGACTATTTCATCGACTATCACATCCGCAAAGCACATGCATTGACACCCAAACATCCAGCAAGACCTCGCTACACCCCCGCAAAACACATGTATTGACACCCAAACACCCCGCAACACCTCGCTACACCCCCGCAAAAGACATGCATTGACACCCAAACACCCCGCAACACCTCGCTACACCCCCGCAAAACACATGTACCGACACCCAAACACCCCGCAACATCCTCGCAATACACATGTTTGGACACCCAAACATCCCGCAACACCTCGCTACGGGACTTGCAAGCACATGTCTCGATGCACCACCACTCCACTACACCTGAATATGGAAATGCTAAGCACATGCATTGATGCACCCAATGACCGCAACACCTCCCTACGATGTGACAAGCTAGCAACGACACAACACAACAAGAAGGTGACACCCACCACCACCACCACCACCACCACCACCACCACCACCACCACCACCACCACCACCATCACCATCACCATCACCATCACCATCACCATCACCATCACCATCACCATCACTATCACCATCACCATCACCATCACCATCACCATCACCACACCACACCACAACCCAACAAGGTGACAACACAACATCATTGCAACAAGGCGGCAAGATGACGAGGACAACAAGCACGGGCTGACAACCACCCAAGCGCTCAGCTATCCCTTTTGAGAGGGATGTGTAGGGTTATTGTGGTGTGTGGCCTTGGCATGGCCAGGGTGGGCTGGGTGGGCTGCTACTATTGGATCCAAGCTGCCCGCTCCAGGTTGCCCGCTCCAGGTTGCTACGCCAAGGCTTGGGTAGGGAGAGGGCTACTCCGCCAAGGCTAGGGTAGGGAGAGGGCTGCAGCGTATGTTGTGGGGCGGGGGGTGGGAAAGGCGGGAGGTAGCTGGGGTGGCAGACTTGGAGGTGGTGGGACAGGGTAGGGAAGGGGGAAGGGGGAAGGAGGAAGGGGGGAAGAGGGGAGGGCCGACCGTGGGACCTGCAGTGAACAATGGGCATCTTTGCGGTTAGGCTGGGCATCGCACCACTCATGTGCAAGGGCTGGCCACACACACTTTGCTAGCGCCACTTCTATACCTACCTGGCAGCACCTCCATGGCCGCAGCTCCTGGCTGCTCCTTCGCTCCATGCACCTGCTTCTTGTGGTATGGTGATGAAGGAGGTGGTGGTGGGGTGGGGTGGGGTGGGGTGGGGTGGGGTGGGGTGGGGTGGGGTGGGGTGGGGTGGGGTGGGGTGGGGTGGGGTGGGGTGGGGTGGGGTGGGGTGGGGTGGGGTGGGGTGGGGTGGGGTGGGGTGGGGTGGGGTGGGGTGGGGTGGGGTGGGGTGGGGTGGGGTGGGGTGGGGTGGGGTGGGGTGGGGTGGGGTGGGGTGGGGTGGGGTGGGGTGGGGTGGGGTGGGGTGGGGTGGGGTGGGGTGGGGTGGGGTGGGGTGGGGTGGGGTGGGGTGGGGTGGGGTGGGGTGGGGTGGGGTGGGGTGGGGTGGGGTGGGGTGGGGTGGGGTGGGGTGGGGTGGGGTGGGGTGGGGTGGGGTGGGGTGGGGTGGGGTGGGGTGGGGTGGGGTGGGGTGGGGTGGGGTGGGGTGGGGTGGGGTGGGGTGGGGTGGGGTGGGGTGGGGTGGGGTGGGGTGGGGTGGGGTGGGGTGGGGTGGGGTGGGGTGGGGTGGGGTGGGGTGGGGTGGGGTGGGGTGGGGTGGGGTGGGGTGGGGTGGGGTGGGGTGGGGTGGGGTGGGGTGGGGTGGGGTGGGGTGGGGTGGGGTGGGGTGGGGTGGGGTGGGGTGGGGTGGGGTGGGGTGGGGTGGGGTGGGGTGGGGTGGGGTGGGGTGGGGTGGGGTGGGGTGGGGTGGGGTGGGGTGGGGTGGGGTGGGGTGGGGTGGGGTGGGGTGGGGTGGGGTGGGGTGGGGTGGGGTGGGGTGGGGTGGGGTGGGGTGGGGTGGGGTGGGGTGGGGTGGGGTGGGGTGGGGTGGGGTGGGGTGGACTGGGCTGGGGTGGGTTGGCGCCTCCCTTGCTCTTCCGATCCGACTGTTTATGGCCGCGCCCTGCTGGCTACGACTTGTTGATGCACCTTCTAGCTCCTCTTTGTGATTGGTCGCTGATGGCTTGGAGGCCGGAGGCTGATGGTGGCTAGGATGAAGTGCTTGATCGCGAAGTCGCGACTCTAAGCCTAGTTGTGAGGCTACCCGAGGCTGATCGTGCTCTTTTCGTATGGTCGGAATATGCATGCGCTTTGGCTGCACGGTGCTTCACACCTGAACTCCTTGGCATCTGCACAGATGTCGCCCTTATATTAAAATCGGCATCTGCACAGATGTCGCCCTTATTCGCATCTGCACTTATGTCGCCCTTTTATGCATCTGTACAGATTTAACTACCGGCATCTGCACAGATGTCGCCCTTTTATGCATCTGCACAGATGTCGCCCTTATATTATAACTGGCATCTGCACAGATGTCGCCCTTTTATGCATCTGCACAAATTTTAATTACCGGCATCTGCACAGATGTCGCCCTTTTATGCATCAGCACAGATGTAATAACCGGCATCTGCACAGATGTCGCCCTTATAAGCATCTGCACAGATTCAATTACCAGCATCTGCACAGATGTCGCCCTTGTAAGCATCTGCACAGATGTAATAACCGGCATCTGCACAGATGTCGCCCTTTTATGCATCAGCACAGATGTTATAACCGGCATCTGCACAGATGTCGCCCTTATAAGCATCTGCACAGATTTAATTACCGGCATCTGCACAGATGTCGCCCTTATAAGCATCTGCACAGATTTAATAACCGGCATCTGCACAGATGTCGCTTGTCCTTAAGGCATCGACATGCATCTGTACAGATGCCGGGCTCATTTAACCGGCATCTGTGCAGCCGCCCTTTTTAGGGGGGGTACCTCGCGCGCGGATCGATGTAACTTCGCAACCGCTGCGAGTTAGGACTTCATTCCAGAGCGAGGTCCCCCTTAAACTCAACGATCTATCGTCCTATCGGAGCGGAATGTCCATCCGATGCAAAAATAAACCTCGCGTCGGCCTTATTTATCGTGAGTGATAACATATACCTAGTAAAGCCTCCTTGTACTTTGCTGGGAAGGCCCCCTCTGCACTCGCGCCGATTAAGGTCGGAAGTCGCCTACATCATTTTCTCCCGGGAGGCATACCGCAGATAGGCCCCCGAGAGGCCGACTCATCGACGTTGTAATCATTGAAGCATTCAAAGTTGTTGCGATGTTATAACATTTCAAAAAACAGACAGCCCCGGCGAGCGTCGGGGCGGGGGTCTATATGCCGGAGAACAACGTCCTCATCACCGTCGCCTTGGACGACCCAGAAAGCAACACCATCAACAAGGTAGAACTCACAGCGATACACGCGGCACTCAAAGCGGGGGCCAAACGCATCGCCACTGACAGCCTTTGCTCCCTCTATCAGATCCGCCGAGCCCTCGTTAACCCGATGTCGCTCATCACACACAGACACAATGACATCCTGACAGCCATCGCTACCCTTATCATCGATAGCCCCGTGACAATCCAATTCTTCAAAGTCAGGGCCCACTCGGGCATCATTGGCAACGAAGGCGCCGATGCCCTCGCCAAGCACGCGGCGCTACACCCAGAGCTCGCCAACACCCCGGCCTACAGCCCGACCACACGGAAAGAGACGCAGACCTGGCTCAGCAACGAAGCCGACGGCGAATCCCCCCACCATTGCCGGACTGCCGCCACAGCGTGCGAGCACACGTGCAACGCAAACACAAGCTTGGCCTTGCCAACCTAGACAGTATCTACTACTAAATGTCCCAAAAAATCACGAAGGTCGCAGCAATTGGAGCGGGCGAAAGAGTGATGACCGACACGAACATCTCCACCCACGCGCAACGTACTGTCGCACCGGAGGGCTCTACAACCAAAAACTAGCTTTACGCTGGAAACGGGCGACGGATGACCGATGCCCACTCTGCGGGGAAGCTGATAGTGCCACTCACCTCCTCTCGGGCTGCAACGAGACACTACCGCTGGTGCAAAAAAGGCACAACGGGGCCGGCCGCCTCATCGCTAAAGCTATTAGCCAGGGAACCCTAGGCGGGTACATCAGCTTCGCGGACACCGGCAGACCGCGCCCTCCGTGGCGGCCAGGGTCGCCATGATCGAGGAGCGTATCAATGGCCGTTGCGCTATGAAGGCCGCCCCACGACAAAAGCCGCTGATCACGAGTCTATTGACGAAGGTGAAGAAGGTTTGGAAGTAGAGCGCGGCGTCTGTTAAGAGCCGCTATGATGGCCGCATCTCGAAAGCGCCGCTGAGATTCATCAGCTGCCTGAATGCGGTCGACCCTGGCGATGAGTGCGAAGTCAAGGCGTAAAAGAGTGAGGAGGCGGTCGGCAGGGATGAAGCAGAAGAAGTACCGGAAACCGCGCCCTCCATGGCGACCATGGTCGCCATGTTTGAGGAGCGTAAGCTCACATTGAATGGCTGACGCGTCAAGGTGGCCAAGAGCCCCATGGCAGACCCGGTCGTTGGCACAGCCGCGCCCGCGGCCGCATCTGCGGCGCGCGACGAGGCGAAGAAGAGTGAAGAGGTGGTCGGCAGGGACGAAGCAGAAGTAGTACTGGAGACCGCTCCCTCCGTGGCGGCCATGGTCGCCATGTTCGAGCAGCGTAAGCTCAAGTTCAATGACCGCCGCCTCAAGGTGGCCAAGCGCCCCGTGGCGGACCCGGTCGTTGGCACATCCGCGCACACGGCCGCAGCTGCGGCGCGCGACCAGGCGAATAGGAGGAGTGAGGAGGCGGTCGGCAGGGACAGTGTAGAAAAAGTCCAGGTTGGCTCGAGCGTCGTGATCAAGATCACGATCAATCCAATTTCAACGGGGGGCGCCGCGTTTAGGTCGGATCGATCGTGATCTTGATCACGACGCACGAGCCAGCCGGGACTTCTTCAACTCCGTCCCGGCCGACCGCCTCCTCACTCCTCGGGTTAGGGTTAGGGTTAGGGTTAGGGTTAGGGTTAGGGTTAGGGTTAGGGTTAGGGTTAGGGTTAGGGTTAGGGTTAGGGTTAGGGTTAGGGTTAGGGTTAGGGTTAGGGTTAGGGTTAGGGTTAGGGTTAGGGTTAGGGTTAGGGTTGGGTTAGGGTTAGGGTTAGGGTTAGGGTTACTAACATTGTGTTACGGGTCCTCGGAGGGGTCGCCTAAGGAACCTACCGTAACATAAAACTGAACGTACGGTCGGTCATTTCGAACGAGCGATAGTGCGTTCGATAGGCCGTGCGAAGGAGACGTCGGTCTGCTAGGTTTCATACCCGGGTGTCATTGGACTTTTGCGAGAAAACATCGAAAAAGGGGTCGCCTAAGGAATGTGTTTTTTGAGAGTTAGACGTCGCGAATAGGGGCGCTGGACCGAACGCTCCAAAATAGAGGGGCAACTTATCGGTTATCAAAAGTTGACCCTCGACCCTAACCTCGACCCTAACCCTAACCTCACCCTAACCGGGGTTAATCTCCGCAACCGCTTGGTCATTTCGAGCAAGAGTAGGTGCGTTGGATGGGGCTTGCGGAGGACTTGGAGAGAGCGTGGTTGACACGTCGGGTCGTCATTGGACTTTTTCGAGGAAATCGCGAAAAACAAGTTTCTGCGGAGGAACCGTGTAGTTACACCGTGCGAACACGCGCGTTGAGAACAAGCGCGACGACAAGAGGGGGCGTACTGAAAATGAAAGTCAGAAACCAAGTGGGCGACATGTTAGGGTCATGCGAGTCTTCCGAGAAAATCGCGATGATTTTTCAGTAAGGAACCGTAGAGTTACACCGTGCCAATACGCTCGTTAGAACAAGCGCGACAACATGAGGGAGCGTATTGGAAATAAAAATCAGAAATGAAGGGGTCGACATGTCCGGGTCTAACTTGCACCTTCACATGAACTGTTAACCTAGGCTGCAGCCTCACATAGATTTCAAGAGCTATGCGGAAGGAGTGCCTAATGTAGGCTTGACAAGTTGGGACTAGAATTGGATTTCTTGCAAGCATGAAGTGACATGGGAAGAATTGGGTTGGACAATTGTTTGTTTAACAACGAGCCCAACTCGAGTTGGCGCACACAACAGTAACGAGCGGGACGCTGGACAAAGCTCCGGACAAAACATTTTTGCCTCGTGCAGTCGCGCAACAGAGGGCGAACCTGTAAACCTCACGCCATGCTGATGAGCGGTGCGAGCCTAGTGCTGCAGTTTAGTTGCTCGGAATGCCCAGTCGCTGTCCTTGGAAGGCACAATGCCCGCCTCGAATAGCATAGGAAGTTTTAGATAGCATAGGAAGGTTTACATAGGGCTCGCCCCAGCTGAAGGCTGTATCCCGCGCCGAAGACGTAGTCGTAATGCGTTGCCCCTACACGCAGGAGTTCTGACCACGCGAGGCAAGCAGCTAACGACGGAGCTGAAGGACAGCAGGAAGGCAGTCGTAGAGCTGAGCTAGGCGCGGGGTAGGCCAGCACCAGGGTGAGTTGGTACGAGGTTGCCACGCATGGATGACGATGCCGTAACTATGCTGCTGTGTGCTCGTGCCCGCAGGCCCTTAACCATACACTTACAAGGGAAACCAACAGTTGCGAGCGAAAGGACAGCAGGGCAGCAGCAACAGCAGGGCAGCAGGAGGGCAGCAGCGGCAGCAGGGGCAGCAGCAGCAGGGCAGCAGCAATAGTAGGGCAGCAACAGCAGCAGCAGCGCACCAGCCAGCCATGCACTGCCGCCTGCCTGCCTGCCTGCCTGCCTGCCTGCCTGCCTGCCTGCCTGCCTGCCTGCCTGCCTACCTGCCTGCCTGCTCGCCTGCCTGCCTGCCTGCCTGCTCGCCTGCTCGCCTGCCTGCCTGCCTGTCTGTATGCCAACATGGCAGCAGCAGCAGTGCAGCAGCAGCAGTGCAGCAGCAGCAGCAGCGCATCAGCAGCAGCAGCAGTAGCGCATCAGCAGCAGCAGCAGCGCATCAGCAGCAGCAGCAGCGCACCAGCTGCAGTGCACCTGCCTGCCTGCCTGCCTGCCTGCCTGCCTGCCTGCCTGCCTGCCTGCCTGCCTGCCTGCCTGCCTGCCTACCTGCCTGCCTGCTCGCCTGCCTGCCTGCCTGCCTGCTCGCCTGCTCGCCTGCCTGCCTGCCTGTCTGTATGCCAACATGGCAGCAGCAGCAGTGCAGCAGCAGCAGTGCAGCAGCAGCAGCAGCGCATCAGCAGCAGCAGCAGCAGTGCAGCAGCAGCAGCGCATCAGCAGCAGCAGCAGTAGCGCATCAGCAGCAGCAGCAGCGCACCAGCAGCAGCAGCAGCGCACCTGCCTGCCTGCCTGCCTGCCTGCCTGCCCGCCTGCCTGCCTGCCTACCTGCCTGCCTGCTCGCCTGCCTGCCTGCCTGCCTGCTCGCCTGCTCGCCTGCCTGCCTGCCTGTCTGTATGCCAACATGGCAGCAGCAGCAGTGCAGCAGCAGCAGTGCAGCAGCAGCAGCAGCGCATCAGCAGCAGCAGCAGTAGCGCATCAGCAGCAGCAGCAGCGCATCAGCAGCAGCAGCAGCGCACCTGCCTGCCTGCCTGCCTGCCTGCCTGCCTGCCTGCCTGCCTGCCTACCTGCCTGCCTGCTCGCCTGCCTGCCTGCCTGCCTGCTCGCCTGCTCGCCTGCCTGCCTGCCTGTCTGTATGCCAACATGGCAGCAGCAGCAGTGCAGCAGCAGCAGTGCAGCAGCAGCAGCAGCGCATCAGCAGCAGCAACAGTAGCGCATCAGCAGCAGCAGCAGCGCATCAGCAGCAGCAGCAGCGCACCTGCCTGCCTGCCTGCCTGCCTGCCTGCCTGCCCGCCTGCCTGCCTGCCTGCCTACCTGCCTGCCTGCTCGCCTGCCTGCCTGCCTGCCTGCTCGCCTGCTCGCCTGCCTGCCTGCCTGTCTGTATGCCAACATGGCAGCAGCAGCAGTGCAGCAGCAGCAGTGCAGCAGCAGCAGCAGCGCATCAGCAGCAGCAGCAGTAGCGCATCAGCAGCAGCAGCAGCGCATCAGCAGCAGCAGCAGCGCATCAGCAGGCAGGGCATGCAGCGCGACCTGCCTGCCTGCCTGCAGCTGCCTGCCTGCCTGCCTGCCTGCCTGCCTGCCTGCCTGCCTGCCTGCCTGCTCGCCTGCCTGCCTGCCTGCCTGCTCGCCTGCTCGCCTGCCTGCCTGCCTGTCTGTATGCCAACATGGCAGCAGCAGCAGTGCAGCAGCAGCAGTGCAGCAGCAGCAGCAGCGCATCAGCAGCAGCAGCAGTAGCGCATCAGCAGCAGCAGCAGCGCACCAGCAGCAGCAGCAGCGCACCTGCCTGCCTGCCTGCCTGCCTGCCTGCCTGCCTGCCTGCCTGCCTGCCTGCCTGCCTGCCTACCTGCCTGCCTGCTCGCCTGCCTGCCTGCCTGCCTGCTCGCCTGCTCGCCTGCCTGCCTGCCTGTCTGTATGCCAACATGGCAGCAGCAGCAGTGCAGCAGCAGCAGTGCAGCAGCAGCAGCAGCGCATCAGCAGCAGCAGCAGTAGCGCATCAGCAGCAGCAGCAGCGCACCAGCAGCAGCAGCAGCGCACCGGCCTGCCTGCCTGCCTGCCTGCCTGCCTGCCTGCCTGCCTGCCTGCCTGCCTACCTGCCTGCCTGCTCGCCTGCCTGCCTGCCTGCCTGCTCGCCTGCTCGCCTGCCTGCCTGCCTGTCTGTATGCCAACATGGCAGCAGCAGCAGTGCAGCAGCAGCAGTGCAGCAGCAGCAGCAGCGCATCAGCAGCAGCAGCAGTAGCGCATCAGCAGCAGCAGCAGCGCATCAGCAGCAGCAGCAGCGCACCTGCCTGCCTGCCTGCCTGCCTGCCTGCCTGCCTGCCTGCCTGCCTGCCTGCCTGCCTACCTGCCTGCCTGCTCGCCTGCCTGCCTGCCTGCCTGCTCGCCTGCTCGCCTGCCTGCCTGCCTGTCTGTATGCCAACATGGCAGCAGCAGCAGTGCAGCAGCAGCAGTGCAGCAGCAGCAACAGCGCATCAGCAGCAGCAGCAGTAGCGCATCAGCAGCAGCAGCAGCGCACTCAGCAGCAGCAGCAGCGTCACCTGCCTGCCTGCCTGCCTGCCTGCCTGCCTGCCTGCCTGCCTGCCTGCCTGCCTGCCTGCCTACTCGCCTGCCTGCCTGCCTGCCTGCTCGCCTGCTCGCCTGCCTGCCTGCCTGTCTGTATGCCAACATGGCAGCAGCAGCAGTGCAGCAGCAGCAGTGCAGCAGCAGCAACAGCGCATCAGCAGCAGCAGCAGTAGCGCATCAGCAGCAGCAGCAGCGCACCAGCAGCAGCAGCAGCGCACCTGCCTGCCTGCCTGCCTGCCTGCCTGCCTGCCTGCCTGCCTGCCTGCCTACCTGCCTGCCTGCCTGCCTGCCTGCCTGCCTGCCTACCTGCCTGCCTGCTCGCCTGCCTGCCTGCCTGCCTGCTCGCCTGCTCGCCTGCCTGCCTGCCTGTCTGTATGCCAACATGGCAGCAGCAGCAGTGCAGCAGCAGCAGTGCAGCAGCAGCAGCAGCGCATCAGCAGCAGCAGCAGTAGCGCATCAGCAGCAGCAGTAGCGCACCAGCAGCAGCAGCAGCGCACCTGCCTGCCTGCCTGCCTGCCTGCCTGCCTGCCTGCCTGCCTGCCTGCCTGCCTGCCTGCCTGCCTGCCTACCTGCCTGCCTGCTCGCCTGCCTGCCTGCCTGCCTGCCTGCCTGCTCGCCTGCTCGCCTGCCTGCCTGCCTGTCTGTATGCCAACATGGCAGCAGCAGCAGTGCAGCAGCAGCAGTGCAGCAGCAGCAACAGCGCATCAGCAGCAGCAGCAGTAGCGCATCAGCAGCAGCAGCAGCGCACTAGCAGCAGCAGCAGCGTACCTGCCTGCCTGCCTGCCTGCCTGCCTGCCTGCCTGCCTGCCTGCCTGCCTGCCTGCCTACTCGCCTGCCTGCCTGCCTGCCTGCTCGCCTGCTCGCCTGCCTGCCTGCCTGTCTGTATGCCAACATGGCAGCAGCAGCAGTGCAGCAGCAGCAGTGCAGCAGCAGCAACAGCGCATCAGCAGCAGCAGCAGTAGCGCATCAGCAGCAGCAGCAGCGCACCAGCAGCAGCAGCAGCGCACCTGCCTGCCTGCCTGCCTGCCTGCCTGCCTGCCTGCCTGCCTGCCTGCCTACCTGCCTGCCTGCTCGCCTGCCTGCCTGCCTGCCTGCTCGCCTGCTCGCCTGCCTGCCTGCCTGTCTGTATGCCAACATGGCAGCAGCAGCAGTGCAGCAGCAGCAGTGCAGCAGCAGCAGCAGCAGCGCATCGGCAGCAGCAGCAGTAGCGCATCAGCAGCAGCAGCAGCGCATCAGCAGCAGCAGCAGCGCACCTGCCTGCCTGCCTGCCTGCCTGCCCGCCTGCCTGCCTGCCTGCCTACCTGCCTGCCTGCTCGCCTGCCTGCCTGCCTGCCTGCTCGCCTGCTCGCTGCCTGCCTGCCTGTCTGTATGCCAACATGGCAGCAGCAGCAGTGCAGCAGCAGCAGTGCAGCAGCAGCAGCAGCGCATCAGCAGCAGCAGCAGTAGCGCATCAGCAGCAGCAGCAGCGCATCAGCAGCAGCAGCAGCGCATCAGCAGCAGCAGCAGGGCATCAGCAGCAGCGCACCTGCCTGCCTGCCTGCCTGCCTGCCTGCCTACCTGCCTGCCTGCCTGCCTGCCTGCCTGCCTGCCTGCCTGCCTGCCTACCTGCCTGCCTGCTCGCCTGCCTGCCTGCCTGCCTGCTCGCCTGCTCGCCTGCCTGCCTGCCTGTCTGTATGCCAACATGGCAGCAGCAGCAGTGCAGCAGCAGCAGTGCAGCAGCAGCAGTGCAGCAGCAGCAGCAGCGCATCAGCAGCAGCAGCAGTAGCGCATCAGCATCAGCAGCAGCGCATCAGCAGCAGCGCATCAGCAGCAGCAGCAGCGCATCAGCAGCAGCGCACCTGCCTGCCTGCCTGCCTGCCTGCCTGCCTGCCTGCCTGCCTGCCTGCCTGCCTGCCTGCCTACCTGCCTGCCTGCCTGCCTGCCTGCCTGCCTACCTGCCTGCCTGCTCGCCTGCCTGCCTGCCTGCTCGCCTGCTCGCCTGCCTGCCTGCCTGTCTGTATGCCAACATGGCAGCAGCAGCAGTGCAGCAGCAGCAGTGCAGCAGCAGCAGCAGCGCATCAGCAGCAGCAGCAGTAGCGCATCAGCAGCATCAGCAGCGCATCAGCAGCAGCAGACCTGCCTGCCTGCCTGCTCGCCTGCCTGCCTGCCTGCACCTGCCTGCCTGCCTGCCTGCTCGCCTGCCTGCCTGCCTCGCCTGCTTGCCTGCCTGCTCGCCTGCCTGCCTGCCTGCCTGCTCGCCTGCCTGCCTGCCTGCCTGCTCGCCTGCCCGCCCGCGTGCCTGCCTGTCTGTATGCCAACATGGCAGCAGCAGCAGTCAGTGCAGCAGCAGCAGCAGCGCATCAGCAGCAGCAGCAGTAGCGCATCAGCAGCAGCAGCAGCGCATCAGCAGCAGCAGCAGCGCATCAGCAGCAGCAGCAGCGCATCAGCAGCAGCAGCAGCGCACCTGCCTGCCTGCCTGCCTGCCTGCCTGCCTGCTCGCCTGCCTGCCTGCCTGCCTGCTCGCCTGCCTGCCTGCCTGCTCGCCTGCCTGCCTGCCTGCCCGCCTGCCTGCCTGCCCGTCTGTATGCCAACATGGCAGCAGCAGCATTGCAGCAGCAGCAGCGCATCAGCAGCAGCAGCAGTAGCGCATCAGCAGCAGCAGCAGCGCATCAGCAGCAGCAGCAGCGCATCAGCAGCAGCAGCAGCGCACCTGCCTGCCTGCCTGCCTGCCTGCCTGCATGCATGCATGCCTACCTGCCTGCCTGCTCGCCTGCCTGCCTGCTCGCCTAAGAGCTCAGCAGTGAGAGATGGCCAGCAGCGGCATCAGCCAGGCTACGTACGCATGTTCATAGGCATCACAGGTGCGGCCGACCCCCTGCCTGCTGCTGCCCCACCCCATGCCAGCTGCGGCCCCACCACATGCCAGCTGCGGCCCCACATCATGCCCGCTGCGGTGGCACTCCCTGCCCGCTGCTGCCCCACCCCATGCCTGCTGTGGCCCCACCCCCTGCCCGCTGCGGCCCCAAACCCTGCCCGCTGCGGCCCCACCTCATGTGCGCTGCGGCCCCACCCCCTGCCCGCTGCGGCCCCATCCCCTGCCCACTGCGGCCCCACCTCATGCCTGCTGCTGCCCCTCCCCCTGCCCGCTGCGGCCCCACACCCTGCCCACTGCGGCCCCACCTCATGCGCGTTGTGGCCCCACCCCCTGCCCGCTGCGGCTGCACCTCCTGCCTACTGCGGCCCCACCCCCTTCCCGTTGTGGCACCAACGCATGCCCGCTGCTGCCCCACCCCATGCCCACTGCTGCCTTACCCCATGTCCGCTGCGGCTGCACCCCATGCCTGCTGCTGCCCCACCCCCTGCCCGCTGCTGCCCCACCTCATGCCCGCTGCTGCCCCACCCCCTGCTGGCTGCTGCCCCACCCTATGCCCGCTGCTGCCCCACCCCCTGCCCGCTGCTGCCGCATTCCCTGCCCGCTGCAACACCACCACATGCCCACTGCGGCCCCACCCCATGCCCGCTGCTGCCCCACCCCCTGCCCGCTGCGGTCCCACCCCCTGCCTGCTGCGGCCCCACCTCATGCGCGCTGCGGCCCCACCCCCTGCCCGCTGCGGCCCTACACCCTGCCCGATGGGCCCCACCCCCTGCCCGCTGCGGCCCCAAACCCTGCCCGCTGCGGCCCCACCTCATGTGCACTGCGGCCCCACCCCCTGCCCGCTGCGGCCCCACCCCCTGCCCGCTGCTGCCCCACCCCCTGCCCGCTGCTGCCCCACCCCATGCCTGCTGCTGCCCCACCCCCTGCCCGCTGCGGCCCCACACCCTGCCCGCCGCGGCCCCACCCCCTGCCCGCTGCGGCCCCACACCCTGCCCGCTGCGGCCCCACCTCATGCGCGCTGCGGCCCCACCCCCTCCCCGCTGCTGCCCCACCCCCTGCCCGCTGCGGCCCCACCCCCTGCCCGCTGCGGCCCCACCCCATGCCCGCTGCGGCCCCACCCCCTGCCCGCTGCGGCCCCACCCCATATGCCCGCTATGGCCCCACCACATGCCCGCTGCGGCCCCACCATCTGCCCGCTGCGGCACCAACGCATGCCCACTGCGGGCCCTCCGCACGCCCGTTGCTGCCCCACTGCATGCCCGCTGCTGCCCCACCTCATGCCCGCTGCTGCCCCACCCCATGCCCGCTGCGGCCCCACCCCCTGCCCGCTGCGGCCCCACCCCATGCCCGCTGCGGCTCCACCCCATGCCCGCTGCGGCCGCACCACATGCCAGCTGCTGCCCCACCCCCTGCCCGCTCCTGCCCCACCTCATGCCCGCTGCGGCCGCACCCCCTGCCCGCTGCTGCCCCACCCCATGCCCGCTGCGGCCCCACCCCATGCCAGCTGCTGCCCCACCCCCTACCCGCTCCTGCCCCACCCCATGCCTGTTGTGGCCCCACCCCCTGCCCGCTGCTGCCCCACCCCATGCCCGCTGCGGCCCCACCCCATGCCCGCTGCGGCCGCACCCCCTGCCCGCTGCTGCCCCACCCCCTGCCCAGTGCTGCCCCACCCCATGCCCGCTGCGGCCCCACCACATGCCAGCTGCTGCCCCACCCCATGCCCGTTGAGGCCCCACCCCCTGCCCGCTGCTGCCCCACCCCATGCCCGCTGCGGCCCCACCCCATGCCGGCTGCGGTCGCACCACATGCCAGCTGCTGCCCCACCCCCTATCGCTCCTGCCCCACCTCATGCCCGCTGCGGCCGCACCCCCTGCCCGCTGCTGCCCCACCCCATGCCCGCTGCTGCCCCACCCCCTGCCCGCTGCGGCCCCACCCCCTGCCCGCTGCTGCCCCACCCCATGCCCGCTGCGGCCCCCACCCCTGCCCGCTGCTGCCCCACCCCCTGCCCGCTGCTGCCCCACCCCATGCCCGCTGCGGCCCCACCCCATGCCGCTGCGGCCGCACCACATGCCAGCTGCTGCCCCACCCCCTACCCGCTCCTGCCCCACCTCATGCCCGCTGCGGCCCCACCCCCTGCCCGCTGCTGCCCCACCCCATGCCCGCTGCTGCCCCACCCCATGCCCGCTGCGGCCCCACCCCCTGCCCGCTGCTGCCCCACCCCATGCCCGCTGCTGCCCCACCCCATGCCGGCTGCGGCCGCACCACATGCCAGCTGCTGCCCCACCCCCTACCCGCTCCTGCCCCACCTCATGCCCGCTGCGGCCGCACCCCCTGCCCGCTGCTGCCCCACCCCATGCCCACTGCGGCCCCACCCCATGCCCGCTGCGGCCCCACCACATGCCAGCTGCTGCCCCACCCCATGCCCGCTGCTGCCCCACCCCATGCCCGCTGTGGCCCCCACCCCTGCCCGCTGCGGCCCCACCCCATGCCCGCTGCTGCCCCACCCCATGCCCGCTGCGGCCCCACCACATGCCAGCTGCTGCCCCACCCCATGCCTGTTGCGGCCCCACCCCCTGCCCGCTGCTGCCCCACCCCATGCCCGCTGCTGCCCCACCCCATGCCCGCTGCGGCCGCACCACATGCCAGCTGCTGCCCCACCCCCTACCCGCTCCTGCCCCACCTCATGCCCGTTGCGGCCGCACCCCCTGCCCGCTGCTGCCCCACCCCATGCCCGCTGCGGCCCCACCCCATGCCCGCTGCGGCCGCACCACATGCCAGCTGCTGCCCCACCTCATGCCCGCTGCGGCCGCACCCCCTGCCCGCTGCTGCCCCACCCCATGCCCGCTGCGGCCCCACCACATGTCAGCACATGTCTAACCCCACTGCTGCACCACTCTGGTAACCTTCCTATGGTCCACTTGGTTCAACTGTGTTGTGATGTGCCATAACCGCTATGTCCTATGCATGTGCATGTGTGCATGCAGGTCCCAACACCGCCCTGACAGGGGCTGGAGAGCTGCAGGCAGTGCTGCTAGTGCACCAGCACCCCATCACCAGTCCTGAAACGCAAGTCCATCACCAGTCCTGACACCATCAACTTTAGGCACAATGTGTTGCCGTATGGAAGCAGCTTTGCCCTGGTGGGTGCTCGTTGCCTCAGCTGCCCATACGAAGCACAAGCCAGGCACCCGAAGCTGTTGCTGCACCCACCTGGCTGGGAGTTGGATTCCCTAGAGCGCACTTTTGCACTGCCCACTATCAGGACCTATCTTGCTGCCATATGTCATGACATGAGTATGAATGTTGTGTGATCATGGTGTTGCGTAGGTTGCCTGCAAAGCTAATGGACCAGTGGACGTCACCATTGATGGGTCAATTGCACAGCGCACTCATACAAAATAGTGTATAGCTGGCTTGCAAAACTTTGTAGTTAACGCCTAACGTTTGGTATGTAGGGTGTTGGGACTTAGAGGAGGACGAGACTCCCTTGGGGCCACAGTGCTCAAGATTGTCAGCCCTTGTGATGCTGTGAAATCACTCGTACAAATTAGTTCATGGCTGGCTTCGAAACATGGGAGTTAATGCAATCCGAGCCAACTTGGGAGTTCAAGCTTGTAACCCGGTACGTAGTCTATTGTAACCTAGAAAACAACAAAACTTCCTTGGGCCCAAGTGTAATTCTCAAAAGGTGATGAGTTGTTAGACAAGGTGCTAGGCTGTGATCCTGATTTTTGCTAAGGGAGATGGTATCCCAAGTCGAAGACATAGTCGTAGTTCGTTGCCCCTTCACGCAGGAGTTTGACCACGCGAGGCAAGCAGGTAACGACAAGCTCAAGGACAGCAGAAAGGCAGGCGTGGAGCTGAGCTAGGCGCGGAGTAGGCCAGCAGGGGTGAGTTGATGAGGTTGCCACGCATGGGTGACGACAAGGCTGAACTATGTTGTTGTGTACTCGTGCCTGCAGGCCTCTAACCAAACATTCACAAACATGCAGCAGGGCAGTTGCAGCAGGGCAGCAGCAACAGCAGGGCAGCAACAGCAGAGCCGCTGCCGCAGCAGCAGCAGCAGTGCATCAGCAGCATCAGCAGGAGCGCATCAACAGCAGCAGCAGTAGCGCATCAGCAGCAGCGCATCAGCATCAGCAGCAGCGCATCAGCAGCAGCTGCAGCGCACCTGCCTGCCTGCCTGCCTGCCTGCCTGCCTGCCTGCCTGCCAGCCTGCCTGCCTGCCTGCTCGCCTGCCTGCCTGCTTGCCTGCTCGCCTGCCTGCCTGCCTGCTCGCCTGCCTGTCTGCCTGTCTGTATGCCAACATGGCAGCAGCAGCAGCAGTGCAGCAGCAGCAGTGCAGCAGCAGCAGCAGCGCATCAGCAGCAGCAGCAGTAGCGCATGAGCAGCATCAGCGGCGCATGAGCAGCAGCAGCAGCGCATGAGCAGCAGCAGTAGCGCATCATCAGCAGCAGCAGCGCACCTGCCTGCCTGCCTACCTGCCTGCCTGCCTGCCTGCCTGCCTGCCTGCCTACCTGCCTGCCTGCCTGCCTGCCTGCCTGCCTGCCTGCTCGCCTGCCTGCCTGTCTGTATGCCAACATGGCAGCAGCAGCAGTGCAGCAGCAGCAGTGCAGCAGCAGCAGCAGCGCATCATCAGCAGCAGCAGTAGCGCATCAGCAGCAGCAGCAGCGCATCAGCACCAGCTGCAGCGCACCTGCCTGCCTGCCTGCCTGCCTGCCTGCCTGCCTGCCTGCCTGCCTGCCTGCCTGCCTGCCTGCCTGCCTGCCTACCTGCCTGCCTGCTCGCCTGCCTGCCTGCCTGCCTGCTCGCCTGCTCGCCTGCCTGCCTGCCTGTCTGTATGCCAACATGGCAGCAGCAGCAGTGCAGCAGCAGCAGTGCAGCAGCAGCAGCAGCAGCAGCGCATCAGCAGCAGCAGCAGTAGCGCATCAGCAGCAGCAGCAGCGCATCAGCAGCAGCTTCAGCGCACCTGCCTGCCTGCCTGCCTGCCTGCCTGCCTGCCTGCCTGCCTGCCTGCCTGCCTGCCTGCCTGCCTGCCTGCCTGCCTGCCTGCCTGCCTGCCTGCCTGCCTGCCTGCCTGCCTGCTCGCCTGCCTGCCTGCCTGCTCGCCTGCTCGCCTGCTCGCCTGCCTGCCTGCCTGTCTGTATGCCAACATGGCAGCAGCAGCAGTGCAGCAGCAGCAGCAGCGCATCAGCAGCAGCGCATCAGCAGCAGCTGCAGCGCACCTGCCTGCCTGCCTGCCTGCCTGCCTGCCTGCCTGCCTGCCTGCCTGCCTGCCTGCCTGCCTGCCTGCCTGCCTGCCTGCCTGCCTGCCTGCCTGCCTGCCTGCCTGCCTGCTCCCCTGCCTGCCTGCCTGCCTGCTCGCCTGCCTGCCTGCCTGCCTGCCTGCCTGCCTGCCTGCCTGCCTGCTCGCCTGCCTGCCTGCCTGCCTGCCTGCTCGCCTGCCTGCCTGCCTGCCTGCCTGCCTGCCTGCCTGTCTGTCTGTCTGTCTGTCTGCCTGCCTGCCTGCCTGTTGCAGCTGGCCAGTAGCGGCATCAGGGTAGTCTACGTACGCATCTTCATAGGCATCACAGGTGTGGCCAACCCCTTCGCACACCTGACCAAGCTGCTACTCCACCATGCATTCCCGTTGTTGCACCGTCGCATGCCCTGTGCTGCACCATCGCATGCACGCTGCGGCACCACCGCATGCCTGCTCCTGCACCCTTGCATGCACGCTGCTGCCCCACCACCTGCCCGCTGATGTCCACACCCTCTCTGCTGCTGCCTCACACCTTGCTTGCTGCTGCCTAACACCCTGCCAGCTGCCAGAAAGAAGCAGCAGGGCAGCATCAGCAAGGCAGCAGCAACAGCAGCAAGATAGCAGCAGCAGGGGCAGCAAAAGCAGTAGCAGGGCAGTAGCAGCAGCAGGGCAGCAGCAGCACGGCGGCAGCAGCAGGAGCATGCCCGCTGCTGCACCACCGCTGCCTGCTATTGCACTACCACATGTCCACTGCTGCACCACGGCATGCCCCTTGCCTCACTACCACGTGCCCACCGCAGGCATGTCACGTCTTTACTGCAGGTTCTACTGCAGCTGTGAGGTGGCCCTGGGCTGCGCCTACAGCAGCGCCATAGACATGTGGAGCCTGGGCTGTGTGGTCGCTGAGCTGTTCCTAGGACTGCCGCTGTTCTATGGTGCGCCTTACTGGGAGGGGGAGCCAGGAGGCAAGGGAGGGTAGCAGCTAAACCTTCAGGGGGGGCAGCAGGGGGAAAGGCGGGTTTGCGTAACCCCAACAGCAGCAGCATCAGCGGGGCAGCAGCAGGGCAGTAGCAACAGTAGCGGGGCAGTTGCAACAGCAAGGCAGTAGTAGCAGGGCAGCAGCAGCGGCAGGGCAGAAGCAGCTGCAGGGCAGCAGCAGCATGCCCGCTGTTGCCCCACTGCAGCCCGCTGCTGCCCCACCCCCTGCCCGCTGCGACCCCACCTCATGCCGGCTGCGGCCCCACCCCCTGCCCGCTGCGGCCCCACCCCCTGCCCGCTGCGGCCCCACCCCCTGCCCGCTGCGGCCCCACCCCCAGCCCGCTGCAGCCCCACCCCCTGCCCGCTGCAGCCCCACCCCCTGCCCGCTGCGGCACCACCACATGCCCGCTGCAGCCCCACCCCCTGCCAGCTGCTGCCCCACCCCCTGCCCGCTGCGACCCCACCTCATGCCGGCTGCGGCAAAACTCAACGCAAAATTCCGCCGCACCGAAGCGAGCTCTAGACTATCCAACGGCAGAGTCTTACAGAGCACGTCAGGAGCTGCCGAATGAGCGTCGATTCATCAACCCCGACTTGTACAACGCGCGCTGCACAGGCTATGGATGTTGATGGTAAGCCCAGGAGAAGGCCTACCGTAATCCTAACCTGTCTCTGGTTGTTGTGCGCGTGTTGGTGCTGGGGTGCGGTAAGCTTGGGTGGCACAAGTGGCCATCCAGCTCCGCACTTGTCAGGCCAACACGGCACCGTTGAGGGTTCGCCCCACGGTAGCTACGCAAACAACTTTGGCCCCTGGCCAACGTGCACCCATACTAAGACCCCAACTCTCCACCACACTGATACCCCCTACGGAATTAGCAACACGGATCGTGACCCTTTCTACCTGACCGCAGCGATCTACAAGTTGACATCGACCTCGGCCGACATGCACACTTTGCTCAGAGCAGCGCTTCCCAAGAAGGCTATCTTCGTTAGCAGCAATGCGACCCACGCCAGCCTCCTCGCCAAAGCGAAGGCCAGCTACAAGAGCCCAGCCGCCCCGACCGTCTCCAGCAACCGTGCTGGGGATATGCGCCATAACAGCTACAGCACCTTGGAGTATGAGGAGGCTATCGCAGCTGTAGTGCGCGCAGACGCTGGAGATGCCGTCCTGGCCCCGTACTTGTTTCTCTACGACACCAAGGCAGTCGTCCTCAAGGACCTCACCGCAGCATTCAAAGAAGGTGACAGGGCCCCACATAGCAGAGACCTTACTATATGTGGACTCGCACGACGCACAAAACACCGCCTTCATGTCCCCTGCTGGCCAGATACACGCACAGAACAGACTAGAAACATACATGGCCTGACATGCACTTACGTACACAGGACAGGACAGGACAGGACACACACCCTTTTAATACAGAAACACACAAGATTACAATCCCATCACATGCCTTCATATGCAGAAACACTGGAGAAGGTGGACAAGGTCTTGAGCAGCATGGGTTGTGAAGACTACACCATCCATGCGGAGACCTACAAGCTTGGGGGAACGGAGACCTTTGAGCTGCAGATCGAAGCCACGCACGAGGAGGAGGAGATCCGCAGAGCTGGAATGCTAGGGCTGATTGGAGCAACCATCTCCTCAGGCGGGTTGCTTTCCACCCTCCAGTGCACCCAGCCCCTCACAGCCAGCAGCAGCACGACCACACTGGCCAGGCCCCTCATCTACTTCCCCAAGGCACCCTCCCCGAGCATAGCCCTTACCCTGAAAATGACCAGCAATGGCTTCCTTAGCGACCCAGCAGCCAACGCTGTCCTAACAAACAGGGGCACAGGTGCTAAAGCCATCTCTCTGATCAGAGCCCTAGGCTACCTGCGCCATAAGATGGCCCAGGATGTGTCCCTCCGCAGCCACCCTGTCTACCTGCTGGCATGCTCAGTCCACTCTGCCCACGACGTGACAAACAGGAGCATGACCAAAGTTGAGTTCACAGACTCTGAAACCTGTGCTGCCATACAGAGCAGCGGTGACCTGCAGATCAGCGGCAGCAAAGTCAAATTCGCTCTGACTCAGCCTCAGACCAGCAGAGTCAGCGGCCTTGACACCAAGCACTCGCTCGTGCTCAGCACCGCTGCAGGCATTGGCCTGGCAGGCCTGGCCTCTGTCCTCAAGGCAGTTGCTGAGGCCGAGCTGACCATCCTGGAGGCTGACCTGATCCTGAACGCCACCTACCAGGCAGGCAGCACCGCGACCCCGCCTCTCAAAGGCACAGCAGCTACAGCTAGCAATGTCAGCAGTTACTCCGCTACCACTAAGCATGTGTCCCTGGCCAGCAGCAACTCCTCGTCCATCATCGCTGCAGTTGGGCAGAGCAGCAGGGCTCAGACCACCATCTACCCAGGAGGTGGCCCAGAGCGGGCGGCTATAGTGTACACAGTGGCCGCGATGAGCAGCAAGGGCACGCCGATCCAGGACAGCAGCAGGAGGGCCATCACGGTCACTGGACATGACGACAGCTACACAGGCAGCGGAGCCGCAGTGGGCACGGACAGCGCCCAGCCCCTGCACCGCAAAGAAAACATGCTAAGGGCAACGTGCTATGTTATGGCCGAAGCTCACCACCTGACCCACACAGACCAACGCAAAGCCAACTTCTTCTTGGACTGCAGCCGCCATCTGATGAACGAAGACTGGCAACAGGGCCATGAGGGCAGCCGCAGGGGGGTGGTCATTACCTCCAGCCTGGACAGGCTGGTGACGCAGTGCCTGCCACTGGTGAAAGCCATGCTGGAAGTTGCAGCCTCCCGCACTGACAGCGCCAGGGCAGTTGCTACCCGCAAGGTGCAAGACATCTACACCGTCATGGTGGACATCTGCAGCCCCCGCCTGACAGACCCCGCCATTGAGCAGCAGCAGCACCCAACCCCCATGGCGGCCATGCCCAGGCCACCCATGGGAGTCCCAAGGAGCAGCACCCAGCTACCAGGCCGCGCTCAGTCCGTCACATCCCTGCCACCAAGGGGCGCAGGGTCCAGCAACCGCCGGACCAGCGACGAGAGACAGGTCAGAGAACACAAACACACAGGAAACAATTACCTACCTTGCTCCATCGATACAACCAAGCACCTGACCTGCACCACTACAGCCACACACCACTACGACCAGTGCACCCCCCATAGCAGTGAAACCACATGTCCCTCCCCCCCTCCCCGGTCCCACACTTGCCACACCCATATACCCTCCACACACATCCCTGATCTCGTTGATGCTTGCAGTCCCCAACCAAGCACCCACTCAAGCGCCACAACTCCACCAGCTCCTTTCAGCACCTGGCGGACGAGATGGAGGGTGTGCAATCGTTGGACCGGCCCTCGGCCTGACCTCTCCACCAAGGTAAAGCAACACCTGGGCTTGTACGCACCAGCATACACGACACCAACCTACCTTGACATGCGCGACACCAACACACACAGACACACAAGTCACCTAGCCGCCCTACCTACCGCCCTACCTACCGCCCCACCTGCTCCCCCTACTGCCCCACCTGTTGCTGCATCAGTTGCCTCACCAGCTACCCTACCAGCCGCCACACCCGCAGCCCCACTTACTACCCCACCTGCAGCCCCACCTGCTGTCCCACCCACAGCCCCACCTGCTGCTGCCCTAGCTACAGCATCACCTGCTGCTTCCCCAGCTACAACACCATCTGCTGCCCCACCTGCCACCCCCCACACCGCCACACCTTCCACCCCATCTGCTGCCTCACCTGCTGCCTCCCCTGACGTTGCACCGGTAGCCCCACCTACTGCCCAACCTGCCACCTCCCAGGAAACCCCACCTGCCACCCCACCCGCTGCCTCACCAGCTGCCTCACCAGCCGCCACACCTGTAGCCCCACCTACTACCCCACCAACCCCACCTGCAGCCCCACCTGTTGTCCCACCCGCAGCCCCACCTGCTGCTACCCCAGCTGCGGCACCACCTGCTGCCCCATCTGCCACCCCCCACGTCGCCACACCTACCACCCCACCTGCTACCTCACCAGCTGCCCCCACTTCTGCCACACCTGCAGCCCCACCTACTGCCCCACCTGCCACCTCCCACGCAGACCCACCTGCCACCCCACCAACTGCCTCACCAGCTGCCCCACCTGATGCCCCAATGTGCAGGAGGGCGGAGACCCCCATGGCAGACAATTGCTGGCAATGGAACTGGACCGACCGCTCGCAGTGCCCTGCGCACTCATCCTACATTGATCAATGCCTTGGGGCCAGCTATCAGTGGCTAACTAGACATAAGAATGTAGTAGGAACACCATATAGCAAGAAAGGACGAATGAGGCTGTGGAATGAGTGGTCTACACCCCTCACCACCCTGGCACCCCGTTATGGTACTATGCCGCACGCCTACGATGTAGCCCAAGGACACCATGTAAATGCAAGCAGCCAGCAACAGTACCGGGATGAGACCACCAGCCATGCGCACCACTGTATCCCCACCCACACGGGCAGTGTCATCGACCATCAGAATAGGGTAATAGCCCAATTCCTTCTCATTGCGATAGGTACCTACATCCGCAACACAAGCCTCCAACACCGCCACCACCCCACAGCTACGGAATCCAAACGATGCCTAAGACGACACCGCAAACGACTAGGCTCCTATAGATCCACAATACGAGCCATCGGGTACAATCTAATGACGGGCCTAGACGGCACCCTAGCAGCTTCTAGCTCCCTATGTAAGCTTTCTAACACTTTCCACCTCTCCACAAATGGAGCCAAGAACGGCCGCCCACACACAGTCTACCAATACAATAGCACCCTCCACGTCTATTGTTGCTACCAAACAACACTAGGTGAAAGTAATTGGACCACCTCCACCTTCAACCCCATAGCTGCCGCACGGGCTGTCTACGTGGCCTGGCTCTTACTAGCCGCTGGGGATGTTGAAGCTAATCCAGGACCAGAGGTTGGGCACTTTAAGCAAGATAAAGACAGCTCCGCGTGCCAGGTATACTCCCTAAACAATGCTGCGGGACATGAATGGGTCACCATGCAAGACATAGACAACTTTTACGAGAACAGGCTCCCTCAGCTAACCGATCACTTTGAGCGTGGCGCATGGCTAATGGCAAGAGGAGTGGACGGCTACTCCGACGAAGTCATCGAGATGTACTTACGCTCCCACTACGGCCTTGCTGTGCAGAGCATTGCCCAACTCAACCAACCCAGCGACTGGACTGCTGATAACCTAGGGAACCTCGCTGGCCAATACGGTACACACACCTTTCTGTGCAAGAAGCCAGGCCACAGCATGGCCATGAAGTGCACTAGCGGCGCATGGCACCTACTGGATTCCTTGAAAACGACAGCCACACCCCTCTTGCACATTCCTGCGGCGACCAAGCAAACTATGCACCAACTATTTGTCATCACGCCTAACATCCGCACACGGGAGCAGATACGCCGGTGTGAGGAAAAGGGAATTTACCACATCATCAGCCATGCGGAACAAGCACGCGACCATGATAGCAACACTACAACACCCGGCCCCACACATACACCGATCCACAACCCGGCACAACTCTACATGGAAGGGCAATACGAAGAGTGTTGCCTAGTACATGCATTCAACATGGCCATGGGAAAGAAATGCATAGATTACCATGCAGTCATCAGACACTGCAAGCAACTAGCCGAGCACCTACAACATCTAGCACAAGCAGCACGAGATGACGGACACATGATTCGATCCTTCAATACTGATCACATCTACCACGAGAAAGGCAAGTTCTCGTCTGACACACTGAACCACTACCTACACCGCCAGCACCATGAGACGCACACGTACCTGCACCCAGCAACAACCTACCTACCAACCCACAGCATCACACCTGAGGTGATCACTACAACTGTTGCCAGCACGGGGGCGACACACACTGATGCTGTGATCTTGCTATCACACCACCATGCAACTGTCATTAAACACACACAACAAGGCTGGTACCAGCTGGACTCATTCAACCGTGTGCCAAAACCACTCTCCACACCTAACGACTGGGGACGCCTCCAAGGGAACTTGCTCACCATCTGCACAGGCAACGTGAGACACACAAGGTTCGTTAGGAGGGAGATCTGGATAGCGGACCCGTTGGAGGCCACCACCGCATCAGCACTAGCAGCACACTTTCACGATCACACCGACCCGATTGATCTCACCAACAACCACATAGAGGAAGGAGAGATACTCGCCCCACCGCCCGTGACCACCATTGACGCCGACAAGAACTCTACACTAGACACCAAGCGCAGCACCACAATAGAGGGCACTCCATTACACGAGGAACCTGCCCGGTCGCGACAACGCCGGGACATTCCCACTGTTACCCTCCGCCCGCCAGCCCCCTCAGGTAAGCCGCGTACCAACCGACCCACCACGCGTGTCGATACCAACACTGGCCCGTCCGCTAAGCGGGTACGAGCCACCAAGGCACACCGCAACGACACGCACACACAAACCCTCATGTCCCAATACCTCTGCAAACCCACCGGAGCCCACACCACAAGACTAAACCCCAACATAGCCGAGACACAACAAACCACGCCGGACAATGACCCTCGCACGAGCCAACACAACAACCCCTCAACCGAACTGCCCCAAGCAACCCTCAACAGGCAACACATCACCCTCACAACCTTCAATGTCAGAGGCCTATGCAGATCTAGAAACGAGGTCCTAAACCTGGTGCTCAAACATAGCCCGGACATCTTGATCCTCACCGAGACTATGACCCAACCCAAGAGCAACAAACCTAGCTCTGGCTGGCTGAAGAGGGTTATGCCCAACTACACCGTCCACCGTCACGAAGGCCATAGTGAGGTCCTAATTGGCATCAGACACGACTTAGCTATCCAGATGCAAACCACCATGCTGCCGCCGTGTACAGATGCGGATGTGAACACCCGATGCGTCATCCTAAGCCTCCGCCAACGGCAAAGCGAGGAACTCACACTCGTCGCCACGTACTGGCCGTCAGGGAACAACGACGACGCGATCCCATTAAGGAGAAAGATGCAAGAACACATACGAACAGCCACTGGACACCTGCCCGGCTCACTCATTCTGGCAGGAGACATCAACGCCACGATGAAAACAGAGGATCGCTCCGAACACACTGAATACCCACAAGACCACATGATGAGGGAGTTCGCCACGGAGCTGCGCCTATCCGAAGCTGACCCCGGCGACCGGGCCTGGACCTACCAGCAACCACACTGCAACAGCCGCATCGACGCCATCCTGACGCGCGACGCGAGACAAGGCCCTGGGCATCGCACACACGTCGACACAAACGCGTACCTCAGCGACCACAGACCGCTCACCGCCACACTCACCACTACCAGACTGGGCATAGATCTAGCAGCCACACATCAACCCTTAAAACACAGCCACACCATTCTCACCACCCCAATCACCAACAAAGATAGGGAAGCATACCGGCTTGGAGTGCAACAACCCAGCTCAGGCGCTCCACAACTGCATGCACAACTGACAGCATACATAGCTCCCATGTACACAGCCGCTACCCACTTCCTGACCACACTAGACAAGGCCAACCCACAACAACCACAACGCCTGACACTAGTGGCAGGCCTCCCGGCTAGAGAGGCTGTCGATACCGCAGCCGCCATGCTCACAACGCTCCTGGAAACCTGCAGGGGAACTGCCATGCAGACATGCAACACCAAGACATTGACCAGAGGAGGCCAACATTACCAACGCAGGAGCATGTGCAAGATCAGACAGGCACTAGGGAAAAAGCTCAAAACCACCAGAGAACTCAGCCGGAAGGCTAGAATGTTATTCAAACAAAACAGCGCCCACCCGTCTATCGACGACCTACTCCCAGAGACAGACACGATCAACGCGGAGGTAAGGGAGGCGGTGCAAGCACGCCAGGGCGACGGTACAACAGAAAATTACGTGCAAGCCGCGCTCGCCCAACTGACCAACTCCTACCGCGACCAAATCCACAAGCTAGATGACGACGACTCCGCACTTGCCATTGCACAGGCGCGTCTCAGAATGCAACACCTCATCAGCACCCAACCCAAAAAAGCCAACAAATACATACTACGCCCCTCTCGCACCGACCACAAAGGACTGCAGGCACTAGCTGACCCCGATACCAAGAACATCTGCACCGCCCCGGCCGACCTCAACCGGATTATCACCGCCGCCTATAGACAC
>JASKMD010000020.1:2880330-2912616 GCA_030144725.1 Haematococcus lacustris | reverse complement strand
GGCAGGGCAGTTTGGAGGTGGTGGCAGGCGGGCCGGGCTGGAGCCAGGGCTGATGCCGCCCCTAGGGCTGGGCAGGCTGGGTGATGCCATCACACACCATGATGGGTGATGCCACGATGCAGTGTACGAAAGGGAGGGGGGGGGTCCAGCAGCAGCAGCAGCAGCAGCAGCAGCAGTCCAGGTACAGGTCTAAACCCCCCCGGCTGCTTTCCCTGGCTGCCGCCCCTGCCGCCCCCCGTGCCGCCCCCCCTGACCTTGAGCTGGGTGTCTCGCTGGAAGTCATAGTCGAAGCGCTTGAGGTGCAGCTGCAGCACTGGCGGCAGGGAGTGGAAGAGCACGCCCTTCTTGGCGTCCTGCAGCCCAAACTGCTCGCTCTTGTACTGGTTGGCTCCCTCCATGACCTCCGGCTCAGTGTAGCGGTCCAGGCTGGCGTACACGTCACGGCAGCCGCGAACATCCAGCTGCGGCCAGACAGGTGGGCGGAAGGCTAAGGGCAGGGCGGGGCCAGGTGCGCAGGCAGGGCCGGGCGGCTGGGCAGAGGCAGCAGGAGGCGGGAGGGGAGGCCAGGGGCGCAGAAGCCAGTGGCCAGAAGTGTGAGAGGAAGCTGAGGGGAAGCTGGCGGGCAGCGAGGGCACCACACAGGCAGCACCCCCCTGCCCCCCTGCCCCCCTGCCTGCTCTGGTCAGGTTCAGGTCCAGCTCTGCTCTAGCTGCAGGTCTGCTCTGATTGCGGCCCCTGCCCCTGCCCCTGCCCCTGCTTCTGGGTCTTGGTCTGCCTCGCCCTGGTTGTGTGCGCTCTAGGTCTGCCTGCTGCCGCCGCCTGGCCCTCCCGGCCACCTGCAGGTCCATGAAGGTTTCCTTGCGCTCGCTGCTGGCGTCCACGTGGATGCACTTAATGAAGTTGTAGGTGGTGCCCTCGAACAGCTGGTTGATCACTCGCTCCACCTTGGTGCCCTGGGGGAGGGGGGAGGGGGCAGGGCAGGCAGGGGGTGGGGGGCGCAGGCAGGGGGGAGGGGGACAAGGCAAGGGGAGGGGCAGGGCAGGCAGGGCTGCCGCCCCCTCCTCATGACCCTGGTGGGCCCCCCCTGCCACCTGGTCTGACCCACAGCCTGGCAGCAGGCCTGGACCACAAATGCTGGGTGGCAGCTGGGTCTGGGCGCCCCCTGATGGCCAGGCTGCCTGCCTGCCTGCCCTGCTGCCGCCTGCTCTGCTGCGGGGCGCTGCAGGCTCTGGCCCCTGGCCCTGATGCTGGCGGGCTCTGCAGGCTGTCTGCGCAGGCGCTGGGCTGCGCCAGCCAGCTGCAGGGGGGGCGCCACCCAGCGCGTCCTCTGCTGCGCCTGCGCCCGCCTGCTGCGCCCAACTCTGCCCCCTGGGGGCTGTGCGGCATGCAGCGCCCCCTGAGGGGTCCTGGCTGTCAGCTGCCCTGCTGGACCCTGCAGCCGCCCCACGCGCTGCCGCCTTCAGCCCCCTGCAGGCAGCGCTTGATGTCCCCAGCCAGGCTGCTGCCAGCTGCCCTGGTTGCGCTGCCAGCGTGCTGCCCTGGTGAGGCTGCTGCCCGCTGCGCACCTTCATCTTCCCCTCCAGCTTTTCGCACAGCACCCTGTTGAGCTCCTGCACGTCATGCTGCATGAAGGCGTCGTAGGTGCCCCAGCCAAAGGACTTGGTCAGGTCCTTGGTGGACACGCTGGTCCGGCTGTACTGCAGCTGAGCTCACACAACACAACACAGCAGCGGCAGCGCGTCACATGGCAGCGCAGGGCAGCTGGGTGGCAATACCAGCAGCAGGAGCAGGGGCGTTGGCAGCAGCAGGGCCAGTCCAGGCACCCCCTGCCCCACTGCCGCTTGCAGCCCCCGTGAGCCCCCTCCAGCTACAACCCCTCCTGGCTCCGTTCAGCTTTGACTCCTCAGCTCAACTGCTAGGCCACCACCTGCTGCCGCGCCTGCCCTGCGCCTGCCGCCTGGCAGCGCTGGGGGCTGGCCCTAAGACAGCAGCTGCTCCTGGCTCCTGCTGCTGCCAGCGCCCCGCCTGAGGCTGTGCCTGATGCCATGCTGTGCCTGACGCCATGCTGTGCCTGAGGCCATGCTGTGCCCAGCACCTTGTAGAACAGGCTCTGCAGGGCTAGCGGCATGTTGCTGCTGGGCTCGTCTGTCTCTGAGGTGGGCATGTGGTACACCGCCTGCGGCGCAGCCCACGCGCTGACACAAACTGGGTGAAGCCATGCGGGTGAGGTGAGGGAGGGAGGGGGAGCACCCCTGCCTCCAACTGCTGCGCTTGCCCACAGCTGCCACTATTGCTGCTGCTGCTGCGCTGCTGCTGCTGCTGCTGCTGATGATGATGATGATGCTGTAGCTGCATTACTGCCTCCCCTGCGCACAGCACCTGTCGGAAGTAGGGCAGGTGGAAGAGTGTCTGCAGCAGGGAGTTCATGTAGCAGGTGGCGCCCTGGTTCTTCAGCCCCACGTAGCCAGTCTCCTTCCGGGAGTCGTATGCATAGCGCTCATCCTTCTGGATTGTGATATCCACTCGCAGCAGCAAATCATCGCCATGCAACCAACCATTCTTGGGGTCCAGCAAGTCCTCTTGCCGGATGAACTGGTTGAAGCCCCAATCGCTGGCATCACTGACAAACGTATGCGACGTCTCTGCAAGCAAGTGCTAAGGCTGCGTGACATCCCGCGTCGCCGTGCCGGTACGACTGCGGCCGGTCCCCACCTTTGACCAAATGTTTGCCGTCCTCTTGGTTTAAGAGCACTAGGCTGAATTTGGCCTTGGGGCTCATAGACAGCGGGGTGTAGGTCGCCTCCGGCGCATCGAGATATACGGCCAGCCAGTTCCCGGGGTCCTTGTTGTTGTTCAAGTTGCCGCGCGGAAACACCAGGAACCGCCTGCGATGCAGTCCCCTTCTTGTGATGGCTGGCCTAGACCTACAGCTACTGGGTTGAGACGCGAATCGCACCAGATGTACGTGCCAATGTCGAACTTTTCAGAGTATTGCCTGTCTGTGCTGCAGTTCCTGAAGTTCAAGATGCGCCACTGCGGGACAACACAATCACTTCGCTAATGTTGCTCAAGTAAAGCCCAGATCAGTGGCTGGCAGCAGCGGTAACGACCCCACACCGTATAGCTGCCCGTTAACTCGTCATCCGTGCGCTTCGGTTCTGCTGTCTCCTGGATTATGGGCTCAGCTACGCGGGGAACGAAGCATTACTTGGTCTGAGCTCAGCTTGTTACCGCAATCAGCGACTTACCGTCCATAGATTGCTCCTGCACCAGCTCAATGTCAGGGCTTCTCGTCTCCGTGCCATCCATCTCCATTTCCATCGCTCCTGCTCCCCACCTTCTCCCTGAACCCCTGACGAAAGAGAAATTTTCAGAAATACAGTCATGCATCATGTTGTGGCCATGATGGGGTTTGCTGTGTGGGCGCCGCGCTACCAAACCGTAGACTATGCTCGGAGCCTCAAAGAGTGTCCACGACATAAACAGCTGGGTTACGAGGTTGGGTTCCTTACAGAGGAGAGGAGAGGGATACTTTCAAACGGTTCGGAAGACAGCTACATCCAACTCTGGCAGTCATAAAAAGCCATTCTAGGCTGGTGGCTACAACGGTGTAATCCCAGCATGATCGGTACCAGGTGTGTTAAGGGGATCCTACAATCTATTCCGCTGCATTACCTCGTATAACTTAGAAATTCGTGATGTGCTTGGTGCACTGCAGCGCATGCGACATGGAAGGTTGTGATGTGGCAACGCAAGACATGAGTCTCTGTATCGACATGCGGTAGGTATGGACTTAGGTATGTTTGCGTGTCAGACAACGATGCATCTGCATGCAGCAAGGTCATGCAGCCCAGCAGGGCATCCAGCTCCGAGCCTGCCCTCCCCGCTCCATTGCGCCACTGCCCATGGTCCACCCCAATGACTGCCCTGCCCCCTCCCAGCCATGCTGTACCAAACAGCAACCTGACCCGTGACAGCACTTGCCAACAGGAACCATACGCCTCTAGGCAGCTAGCTTCATCATACCAGGCGCGGCGCCACTGACACTGGGTGAGGCCTCTGGCCCCCAACACCTCCTCCTACACCAGCCCCAGCTTCCTGCCTGCTACTCTGCCTCCGCCCCTCAGCAGTGCGGGGGGCAGGGGGCACCACCGGCAGCCACCACTGAGAGACCTTCACCGCATGCGCCAACGCCTCAGCTGCCAGGCGCCCCGCAGCTCATGCCCCAGCACGGCCGCTGCCCCGCCCCCCACTACTCTACCCTGCCCTCATCCCTGGCCAGTGCTGGGGCCCAGACCTGCACTGCCCCCGCTGCACTGCACTGCCAGCAGCCGGGTGCAGTCCTGCCAGCAGGGTGCAGTGGGGGCAGCGTAGCGCAAGCCTCTGGGCCAGACTGAGTAATGCGGTGTGACCGTCAGGTCACTGCTGCAGGTCCGCCGCTGCCCAGGAGCTGGAGTACATGCGCAGCACGCTGAACAGCAGCGCCAGCAGCAGCAGCAGCGCCATGCGGCCGGGCGTGACGTGCTTGCGCCGCAGCCGCGCTGCCCGGTAGGCCAGGCCCCTCAGGGTCATCAGGGGGGGCGGGGGCTTGTGCGCCGCCACAGGGGCGACCAGGCGCAGGGGGTCAGGCTTGCGGCTCAGGGGGGGCGCAGGGGGGGGGGCCAGGGCAGCAGCAGGGGGCCGGGCTGGCCCCTTGCCGGCTGGCCCCCCTGGTGTTGGCGGCTGCAGGGAGAGTGGGCCTGAGCCAGGCCTGTGGCGCCTGCAGCCTCCTCCTCACTGCCCACTACGGCTCTTGGCGCCCCTGCCACCCCCGCCTGCCTGCTGCCCGCCTTGCCTCCCCCCGCCCCTTTGCGAGCGCCCCGCTTGGCCTTGCCTGCGCCCGCCCCGGCCCCCGCTGTGTGCCCTGCCCCCCCCAGCAGCAGGCTCGGATCCGCCCCCACACTGCCAGCCGCCGTCTTGTGCAGCAGGGCAGGCGGGGCCACCCCTGGCAGCTCCACCACCACCTCCTCCTCACACCAGGCCCCGTGACCCGCGCCCTCCGCCCCCACCGCCCGCACCCGCACCCCGTAGCGCAGCCCTGGCAGCAGCAGCCGGGACAGCAGGCACTCACACGCCCGGCTGGCTGTGAGCTTGACGTCATGCAGGAGGGAGGTGGCGGGGCTGGGCCCCAGGCGCTCCGCCCCACTGCCTGCCAGACCCAGGGCCAGCGCCTGCACCTCGTAGCTGGCGGGCGGCGCGGTGCAGCCAGTCTGCAGGGGGGCCTGCCAGCACAACAGCAGGCTGCTCTCAGCTGGCGGCACAGCCCCGGCGGCGGCCCCGCTGCTGGCCATCACCACGCCCTGCGCTGCGCTGCTGCTGGCAGTGGGGGGGAGCAGGGTGGCTGTCAGGCGGCGGGGCGGGCCAGGTGGGGCCAGGGCGGTGTGGAAGGACTCCGGGCTGCAGGGGCTGCCCCAGCCTGCAGCGTTGGCTGCGCTGACCCGCAGGCAGTACTGCGTCCCGGGAGCCAGGTCAGCCAGGCGGGCGCTGCAGTCAGGGCCGCGGTACACAGCCCGCCAGGGGGCAGCGGGCCAGGCAGGCGGCTGGTGGGCAGTGGGCGAGGCGGCTGAGGGGCTGGGGGATGCGGTGGGGGGGTGGGCGAGCAGTGGGTGGCCTGGGGGGCCAGTAGGCTGCTCCACAGCATCAGGGGCAGCAGAGCGCAGGGGGGGCAGACCTGGGCCACAGCCAGCTGGTAGGGGGCAGGGGGGCGGCAGCAGGGGGGGCAGGGGCCTGGGGTGCGTGGAGTCATTGCCCATGCTGCTGTCACTGCAGCTGCTGCTGGTGGGGGCGTGCAGGTCAGCCAGGCCATTGCTGTTGAGCTCCCTCAGGCCCTGAGCCATGGGCCCAGCAGCCTGCTGCGCACTGCCCTGGCCCTGGCCGCCGCCCTCCCCCCCCTCCCGCACCTCCACCAAGTACTCCCCCACAGCTGCCCCGTGCTCATCCAGCGGCGCCTCCCACCTCACCCTGGCTGACCCCGCGGCCTTGTGGCTGATGGTGAGCCGGGTGGGGGGGCCAGGGGGGGCGGCAGGGGTGCTGGCGCTGGGGGCATCAGTTGGGGGGGAGCTGCCGCAGCTGTTCAGTGCCCGCACCCTGACCTGGTAAGTGCAGCCCGGCAGCAGGCCAGCCAGCACCAGCTGCAGGTCACCCGGCCCTGCGCCCCCCACCTGCTGCCAGGCGGCAGAGGCAGGCGGGGGGGCGGCAGCAGCGGGGGGGAGGCTGGCGCCTGGGGAGGTGTGGCCTGGGGCAGCGCTGCCTGGGGCCAGGTCGACCGCGTAGCCGGTGATGGGGGCGCCCTGGTCAGTGGCGGGCGGCTGCCAGGTGAGGCGCAGCTGGGTGCTGCTGAGGGGGGCGGCGCTGCAGTGCTGGGGGGGGCTGGGGGGGCCGGGGGCGGTGCTCAGTGTGGCGGGGGCGCTCCAGGGGCTGGGTCCCACTGCGTTGACGGCAGCCAGGCGCAGCAGGTACCTGGTGGCTGGCTGCAGGCCCGACAGCTGAGCGCTGCTGCCCGGCCCCTGGAACACCTCCTGCCACTGCTGCTGCTGCTGCTGGAGGGGGGCGCGGGGGGGTGGCAGGGCAAGGGGGACCCTGTGCTGCTGCCGCCACCCCCGCCTTACTGGAGCCTCTTGCGCCTGCAGGCTGCAGGGCACTGGGGGGGGGCTGAGGCGGGCCCGCCTGGAGGGCCTTGGCCGCAGGGGGGTGGAGCAGGGCTGCGCCTGCTGGGGGGATCTTCAGCGGCGCTCTCTTCTGAGGGATGGGTGCAGCCAGCGCCCCCCCTTTGCCCCCTGTGCTGCTGACAGCAGGGGGGGGGCCGGGTGCAGCAGAGCCTGCAGCCTCCACCAGCCCCCCTGCCCCTTCTTGCTGGGGAGAGCTGCCAGGCGCTGCGGCTGCCATGGCCCTGGGCGCCTGCCCACTGGCACTGCCTGACCCCAGCATGGCCAGCTGGAGGCGGTAGCTGGTGATGGGGGCGCCCTGGCAGGCGGGCGGCTCCCACTGCACCGCCAGAGTTGAGGAGGAGGGGGGCGCGGCCAGCTGCGGGGGGGCGGGGGCCACGGGGCAGTCTGGCGCGGTGCTGACTGCGCTCCACTCGCTCCACTGCCCCTGGCCCTGGCTGTTGACGGCCTGCACCCGGAACAGGTGCGCGCTGCCGGGCTGCAGGGGGCACACCAGGGCCAGGGGCTCAGGGCCGCAGTACACCAGCAGGGCAGCAGCCGCCCCGCCCCCCTCCTGGGTGCCCCCCAGGGGGTGGGGGGGCCCTGGCTGCCCTGCCCCTCCCCCCTGGGCTTCAGAAAGGGGGGCTGCCTGGCCCTCACCTTGCGGGCTAGAGGGTGGCGGGGGCTGACGGCTGCCGCCACCCTGCCCACTGCCCTGCCCCTGCTCTGTGTCCTGCCCCTGCTGCTGCTGCTGCTGCTGGTCGGCTTGCAGTCTGCTGCTGGCCTTGCCCCCTCTGCCCACTGCCCTGTGGCCCGGGCCACTGCCGTTGGCTAGGTCAGGGGGGGAGGGCTCTGGCGCCAGGGGGAGGTGGGATGGGGGGCTGGGGCTGGCTGTCTGCTGCTGCAGGTTGTAGGCGGTGATGCGTGCGCCGCCATTGTGCAGGGGGGGGTGCCAGGTCAGGCGCAGGGAGGTCTGCAGCACAGGGGCCAAGAGCCAGGCAGCAGGCGGGCAGGCAGGCAGCTGGCCTCAGCTCCACCCTCCAGACCAGGCCAGACATCACCCAAGCCAGACCAACCTCATACCCTGACCGTCCACGGCCCCTGCCCCTGGCTGCCCCCTGCCCCTGGCTGCCCCCTGCCCCTGCCCGCCTCCTGCCCCCCCCCCCTCACCGCTCCAGCCTCCAACACGGCCGGCGCTCCGGGTGCATCCGGCACGTCTGGCGCCGTGTGCAGCTGCAGCGGCTGGATCCAGCTGCCCCAGCCTGAGGCGTTTGCGCAGCGCAGTCGCAGGCGGTACGCGCAGCCTGGGCGCAGGCTGTTGATGGCGCAGGCGGTGCCGGGCCCCTCAAAGATGCGCAGCCACTCTGAGCCCATCATCTCAGCAGCGGGCTGGGACAGCGCCTGCAGCTCCACCTGGGCAAGCAGCAGGCGGAGGGGGGCAGGGGCTGGCAGCGGGTGGGGCGCCAGGCAGGAATGGCTGGAGGCAGTGGGGCAGTGGGGTTAGGGGGCAAGGGGGCAGGGTGGCAGGTAGGCAGAGGGGTGATAAAAGGGAGCAGGCCAGCCAGCCTCTCCTTCCCCTTACCCCAAGCTGACAACTCTGGTCTAAGTGCGGATACCCCCACTCTTTGTCCCCCTCTGCCTGCCTGCCTGCCTGGCTGCTGCTGGTGCCCTGGCCTGCTGCCGCCTGGCTGCTGACCTGGTAGGAGTGGGGCGGTGCGCCGCCGCTGTCCAGTGGCGGCCCCCAGCACACCGTGGCCTGGCTCTGCGTCACGCTGCTGGAGGACAGCCCCTGGGGCGGGCCGGGGGCGCTGGCGGCGGTGCCGGCCACCAGCAGCTCGCTCCAAAAGCTGCAGCCCTCCTGGGAGGCCAGGGGGGGGGCAGCGGAGCACCAGGGTCAAGGAAGGAAGAGAGGGGGGCCATGCAGGCAGGCAGACAATGCTTGGCAGGGGCGTCTGTGTCATGCAGACACTGCACCAGTTGGCCCAGGCCAGCAGGGGTTGGGGGGTGTTGCTGGGCACTGGGTGTTGCTGGGGGGGTGTTGCTGGGGGGGTGTAGCTGGGGGGGTGTAGCTGGGCCAGCAGGGCTGAGTCTAACAGCGGCTGAGTGGGGGTACAGTGCCCTGCCCTGCCCCTGACTCTGCCAGGGGTGGTGCTGTGCGGCGCCTCACGTCATTGTCGGCCTTGAGGCGGAAGCGGTACATGTGGCCTGGGCGCAGGCCCGCCACCACTGCCTGGGTGGCAGGCCCCGCGTAGGCCAGGCCAAAGGCCCCGCCAGGGCCCGGGGCGCTGGGCTGCAGTGCGGGCAGGTGGCCCTGGTCGCGCTCCAGGGTGAAGGTGGTGATGGGGGAGCCGTGGTGGGCCGGCGCCTGCCACTGCAGCGTGATGGAGGTCTGCGGGCAGCAGCAGCCAGGGGGGGGGTGGGGGGCCTGGGCTGAGGGCGTCAGCGTCACCACCACCATCACCACCATCATCATCATAGCTCCTGGCACAGTCAGCTGCTGCCTGCTTCACCCAGTGTGCCCTGCAGCAGCTGCAGTGCTGCTGCGCCCTTTCACTGTCGAGGTGCATGCTCTCACTTGCTGAGGCCTAATAGGGCCATGATGTGAGAGTGGGTGGAGCAGGGGGCAGGGCAGGAGTGGGGGGGGGCAGGGGGCAGGGCAGGAGTGGGGGGGGGCAGGGGGCAGGGCAGGAGTGGGGGGGGGGGCAGGTGCCAGCCTGATGCTGACCAGGCCTCTGTACACCCTGGCCACGGGGCCAGCTCTGCCTTGCCCCACTGGCCTGCTCTAGCTTACGTGCCTGGTGTGGGTGTGGGCAGACCCCGCTGTGGAGAGGTGTGATGCGCAGGGGGCTGGCGGGCAGGTGTGAGCCAGGTGTGAGCCAGGAGGTCCTAGGGGCCTCTGCCTCTGGTCAAGGCTGCGGGGCTGTGGGGCTGCGGGCCACTGTTGCAGTAATGAGGTTGAGGTCAGTGAGACCATCAGACATTCTAGGTGAAGCTGAGTTGTGTGTGAGGCAGTTTCAGCTCTTGCGCTTTCTGCATAGTGCCCTTGCTGCATTGGTCCCCTCGCGTGCCGCCTCTCTCACAGAGGCTGTGTTGTCTGCAGCCGCACCTGCTCTGCTCAAGGCTGGCAGGCTGCGGGGCTGCGGGGCCGCACCCACCTGGGTTGCTGCCAAGGGCACGGGGGGGGCGGGGGCGTCAGGCACGCTGGCCTTGGTGGAGCACAGGGCCACCTGGCCTGGGGGGCCGCAGCCCAGGGCGTTGCTGGCCTGGGGGGCAGCGGCCAGCAGCACCACAGCACCTTGTCAGAGCCAGATCACAGCCCAGGCATGGCTGCCACTGCTGCTGCCGGGCAAGGCGCTGGCCTGCCCAGGCTGTGCCACAGGGCGGCTGGCCTTGACTGCCAGGGTTCATGGCAGGGGGAGGGTGGAGGCAGGTGAGGGGCAGGGCGGCCAGGCATTCGCACCAGGACCCAGCAGCTGTAGCGCGAGCCTGGCAGCAGCCGGGTGATGCGTGCGCTGCGCTCAGGGCCACGGTACACCTCCACATAACCCTGCAGCGCCACCAGCACCACCACCAACATCCGGCGCCTTACACATGTCAGGGGCAGGCAAGGGCAGGAAGCCGCTGCTTGGCTGAGGGCAGCTGCTGAGTGGTGTGGCGGTGGGTAAGCCAGGCTTGTCCGCAGCAGTGGCAGGTGGTGGCTGGAGGCTGCTCCCCTGTTGTCTGGCGCTGCCTGGCAGTCCAGTGGCGGCAGGGGTGGCAGGGGTGTGTGGGTGTGGGTCCGTACCCTACCTGGGCATCTGGCGGCTGTGGCCAGTCCTGCGGTGGCGGCGCCATGAACAGCTGGTAGCTCAAGCGCATGGCCACCCCGCCTGGCTCCTCTGGCTCATTCCACTTGACCTGCCAGGGCACAGCAGCCGGCACAACAGCAGTGGGGGGTCACACCAGGGCAACAGGGCTGGCAGAGGAGGGCTGAGTGGGGTGGCGCAGCCTGCGGGCAGTGCTGCCCCTGTAGCTGCTGCCAGTGGCCCCTCAGCTGCCGGGCGCACCTTGAGCTCCCGCCGGTCACGTGACACCTGCAGCGGCGGCTTCATCTGGCTGGGCAGGCTGGGCTGCGTGGTGAAGCACACCGGGGGGCTGGGGTGCGCCACCACCTCCCACTGAGCAGGGTCCACCCCCGCAAGCGCCACCACTGGCCTCACCCGCACTGCATACCCGCTGCCTGGTCGCAGGCCCGCCATCTGAGGCAGGCAGGGGCAGGCAGGGGTGAACATGACAGGCTGTCCGGGTGCTGAACACACTGCTGCTTGTACTGCTTTTCATGAGCCAGGCATTGTGAAAATTGGCATGAGAGCAGCATGGCCATGGCAGGGGCGGGCTGGGCTGTGGGGGTTGGCCTGCTGCAGCACCTGCACTTCTTCAGTGTCCACATCGCCACTTGGCAGAGGCTTCCAGTCCAACGGCCTGGCTGCTTCACCGTGTGCGGGGGCCTGGGCGCCACATGCACGAAAAGGCAGAAGGGTTAGGAAGCCTGGAGGCCTAGCAACAAGCTTGCAGAGATGAGCCAGCCACAAAGGGCATGCTTATAACCTCTTCTATTCCCACTCCCTCTGATGCCTATCGCTGTGCAGTACCTATGTCTACAGCTGATGCTATTTTACCACTGCTTTCTCATGCAGCTCGTGTGCAGGCGGAAAACTTCTAGGAATATCCGGGAGTACGGCTTCCGTGCTAATGCAACCGCTGCACGTACCGTTGACCATTCCACGAAGTACTGAGCGCACAGAAGCGGCGGTCGGCCTGGCACACTCTCGCTGGCCGCAGTGTAGCTGGCAGGCTGCCAAACGAGCCGAGCCTGCGTTGTCTCAACGGAGACCAATTGGGGCGCGCAGCATTCAACCTCTAGTCTTGTCGGCGCTGTGTCCAGTGCGCTTTCCTCCTGCTGCACTGCCTCGGTGGCATCCGCCATCGTGGCGTCAAATTTCAAGGATTCCTTGCCCAGGTCCGACTGTGGGCACGTCAGGCCCGGATCGGCACAGGGCATATAGGAAAACAGTACCGCACTGAGTAGTTTTTTCTTGCTTGTTGGGAACTTTAGCTAATCGGCATCCTCGCCGAGAAGTTCTTCTCCTTAGGAACTCTAGTTAGGTCCTCGTTGTCGGTTGCTGCGCAACCGCCTTGCCTTTGTGCGCTATGTGCACGATAGCTCCAGGTAGCAACGAGCACTGCCACAAAAGGAAGAGTGCAGCAGCTGCTGGGCAGCCCCGGCTACCAGGCAACGGACCCACGAAACAGGAGGTCAGCAGGCGCCACTCCTACACCGAGTAAGCGCAAAGGGCATGACAGGGAGGTTCGGGACGTCCTGGTACTATGGCAGTAGTACGATGATGCGGTCATGTTTGTTCGGGTTTGAACTTCCCAATCATTTGTGGTGGCTTGTTGTGGCAATCTCGCCTAAAAAGCATGGTGAGTAGAAAACCACTCGGGCATCCTAACCACTTGGGCAGGAGCACTTGGAGGTCGACATGTCACATGACTTTCTTTATGCAGTGCTCATTCTTATATTCGTTATACTTTTGTTAACGTGTTCGACGACTGTCGCAGACCGATGTCCGAGCTACCGCATTATTTGAGCACCTTTGTGCTGCGGCTTACTTCCACGCTGCTGCGTCTGCCTGCACGGGCCACCATCGCCGCAGCCAGCTACTGGCACTACTACAAGCAGCATCGATGCCTGATCCCTCAGCAGGACTTGCTCCCAGACCATGTGGGTTACTCCCCTCGTTCTCGCGGCTATGGAAGGGTGAAGCGCCGGTTGCACCAAAACAACAGCTGACCTGACGAACCTGCATGGGCCCGCCCTGAAGATCGTGAGCGCGGCGTGCATCTTCCTAGCCAGCAAAACTGAGGAGGTGAGCTGCACTTCTACACCCTCCACTGCGGCCGGCCAGCAGCCTTCCCTGTGCCACATGCTCGCTTGGCTTGCCAGTCCAGCAGCCCCGCCCCTGCTCTGAGCACAGGACCCAGCACCTGGCCCTGCTCCCGCTTTGCAGGTGCCAGTCAGCAACAACCACCTGCTCAATGTGGTCCTCATCCTGCACCAGCTGCTCACCCAGGGGCACCTCACCCCGGCCCAGCTGCTGGCGACCACCGATCCCAGCCCAGCCATGGCCACACCTGAGTCAGCCCATCAGGCAGCGGGCCCACCTGCCGTCCCCCTCATGCACAGCGGCACCGAGTACACAGCCACCAGTGCCCCGGGTGACAGCAGCAGTGGCGGGCCAGGGGCTGCTGAGGTGCCCCCAGCACAGTGTGAAGACAATGCCTGTACTGGCCCAGGCTCAGAGCAAGGTGGTGGGCGGGAGGGGGTCGGAGGGCCCAGCGCCAACCAACACCCCCCCTCTCCTTCCCCCTCCTCCCAGGCCCCCCCGGTCAGCTGCCTGCAGCTGTCGCAGCTGGTGTCGGCCAGCAGCAGCGTGCTAGTGGGCCAGGCCTACTACGACGCCAAGGCCAGCATGCTGTCAGCTGAGCAGCAGGTGCTGAGGCTGCGCCGCTTCAACCTGCTGTGTCTGCAGCCGGCCCCTGCACTGTACCACGTGGCAGCAGTGCTGCGCGCACCCCCTCACCTGCTGGCCCTGGCCCTGGGCCTCATGCACGACGCTGCCACCTTCACGCCGCTGCTGCTGCAAGCGCCAGATCGGATGAGGGGCATGATGCATGTTGGCAGCGGGCAGGCAGTGGGCCAAGCGGCGGACAGAGCTGCAGCCCCTACCAGGCAGTACAGTGCAGGCAGCCCTGAGGAGAACCCTGAGGCCCCCCCGCAGGCCATCAGGGCTGCTGGCCAGGCTGTGGCCAGGCCCCCCCTGCCTGCTGCCAGGTTAGGGGCTGGGGTGCTGCTGCTGCACCAGGGGGGGGGCCTGCAGGCGCACCAGGCTGCGGTGGCGCTGGCAGTGGCCTGCATGCTGCTGGCGGCGGAGCTGCTGGGCCACAGCCTGCCTGGCCCTGAGGCCCTGGCGGCGCACAGCGGCAGCCCGGGCCCCACCCCCTTGCCTGCAGCTGGGGAGTCTGAAGAGCTGGCCAGGGGGGGCAAGGGGGGGGTGGAGGGCCGGCGGCTGGCACTGGGTGGCTGCACACGGGGGGACATGGGCAGGGGGGGAGGCGGTGACAGGGAAGGGGCAAGGGGGCAGCAGGGGCAGGGGGAGGAGGGGGACAGGGCCCCGCGAGGCTGGCGGGCGGAGCAGGTGTCCAGTCAGGTAAGAGCAGCCAGGGGGGCGGGGTCTGGCGGGCCCTGGGCCCGAGTGGCCCACAGCCCTGAGGCCCACAGGGGGGCGCTGCGTCATGACGGGCGCCGGGCCGCAACCGTTGGCAGTCACAGGGGCTGGGGCGAGGGGCAGCAGGGCGCTGCAGCCCGGTCAGTTCAGCGCACGGGTGCAGATGGCGCTGGGGGCAGCAGGCGCAGGCCGCGCTCCTGCTCCCCTGCCCGCCACTTCTCCTCCTCGCCCTCCCGCTCACCTGAAGTGAGGCCCAGGGCCAAGAAAGGTGGCCAAGGCGGGTGGCAGGCGTCGTCAAGGCAGGGGCGGCACAGCTCCCCGCCCGCTGCCCCCCACCGCTCCACCTCAGGCCAGCTGGGGGCTCAGGAGCAGCAGCCAGGACCCCCCCCTGAGCCACAGGGCGCCAGCAGCAGGGCCTCCTGGACTCTGGCCTTCGGAGTGCAGCCTGAGGTGGCGGCTGAGGTGGCGGCAGAGATGCTGCAGGGGCTGCTGGCGGCGCGCCGGGCACTGCAGGCCCTGGACACCTGCCGGGGGGTGGAGGGCGCCAGGGAGCCAGCTGCTGCTCCTGTGGCCCCCCTCGTGGGGTGTGGGCTGCCCTCCCCTGACACTGCCGCCCTGCACCCTGCAGGCTGGACCCCCCAGCTGGGGTAAGGCGACACAGCGCCTGGCCAGCGGTGCAGGGGGGTGGGGGAGGGGGGGGTGCGGCGGACACTCACAGCTGGGACGACTGGCATTGCTTGCATGACTCACACGTTTAGGTCCATGGATCCACCCCCTGTTGAGGACCTCGGTCATATTCGCATTGCTCTGCTGTGTGGCGCCCTTACCCCTCTTACCCGGCATCAGCAGACAGTAGCCACTATGTGCGGGCAGGCCTACAACGACGTCTATTGATGCGACAGTTACCTGCTTGCAAGGCAGGTCCAGGCCAGGGTCCAGTGTGTGCAGGGTGCGATCCAGCTAGGCAGTGCGTTGGCGCCAGTTTCAGCTTGCTTGCCTCTGGTGGCCATTATTTTATCTTAGCCATGGAGGGCCAGTCCTGCCCTAGCCGTGGTGGTCCTGAGCACATGCAGGGCCAAGCCATAGGGGGCCCTGGTCACCTCGCATAGGCGCTCCTTCTGTCGTGAGGGTGTTTGATGTACAAGGGCCTCAGCAGGGATAGGTTCTGGAAGTCTGCAGCGCCTGGTAGTCCGTATCTCAGCACCAGGCCGAGGCAGAAGGCATACGCTGCTGCTTCACTAGCTTTTTGTCACGCTTTACAACTTTGATTCCCTACAGCCCTCATGCTACGTCGTAGTTGCGACCAACAGGGAACGTCCCCGACATTTGCCAACCAATTCTTGCTACGTCAGGATATTGCCGCGACGTGACCTTTACAAGCAGTGCATTTCGCATCAAGGATCGTTGCAGGTCGAAGCGCGGCAGGGCGCACTGTACATGTCTGGTGTGCCTAATTGCCAGCCTTGACACAATTGAAGCCCGCCGTCACGCGCGTTTGCCCTGCTGGTCAGCTGCGCCCTATGTTTGAGATCGTGGTGTCTCCTTCCGGCGAGGGCTGCGTGTGGTCTGCTGAAGGTTGGCTACGCGTTTTACCAGCGCTGCCCAATGGCTTCGCACAGCCTAGCACTGTGCGCGCGCTGTGGGTGCTTCGCAGGTGCTGTGGCAGCGCGCAGGGACCACGGGCTGCTGGGCAGCTTGGTTGGGGGCGTCGCACGTGAGCTGCTGAGCCAGCCTCCCCAGCCGCTCCCCCTCACCCTCCGCTCCCCCCACTGCCAGTGCTGCTGGGGGCAGTGGTGCACACAGCTGCAGCGGCCCGCTGTGAGGGTGTCCAGCCCCTCAGTGTGGTGAGAGGCGTGCGCTGCCTGCTGCCACAGAGTTCAAGAGCCAGAACCTAGTGCACGGCCTGCCCCTGCTGCTGCAGCGGGAGGATGTGGCTCTGGCTGTGCAGCAAGGCAAGTCACTGCCTGTGCCTGTCACACACTTCATCCTTGTCAGGGTCAAGACCAGGGTCAGGCTCAGGGCAAGGGTCATGGTCTGGGCCAGGGCCATCATGGTGGAGTTCACAACAGCTTTGCAGGGCTGCTGGCAGTACATGGCGGTGGTGTGCTCCCACAATGCTGGCACATGGCCTGTTGCAGCCCCCCCCCTCATTGCAGACAGAAGCCCAGGGGCGGCTCACCTGCAAGCTCTGACCTGTGTTGCTCTCCCGCCCGCCCCGCCTCGCCCCCGCTTGCCCCGCCCCGACCCGCCTGTGGCCTGCCCCGTGTGACGCCCGCCATGCTGTGCCTGGGTGCAGGCTGGGCCAGTGCGCTGCCCCCCTCACTGGCGCCGCACCAGACACAGCTGCTGCCGCCTGCACTGCCAGGCAGGGTGGGGCAGGGCAGCGGGGCGCAGCGGCGTAGCCAAAACCGCCCACAGGAGCAGCAGCTGCTGGCCGCCTACTACACCTACTATGAGCTGCGGGGGGCCTACGGGCTGGAAGCTCAGCGCATGGCCTGGCAGCAGCAGCAGCACAAGAGGGAGAAGCAACAGCCTCAGCAGCCTCAGCAGCCGCAGGATCAGGAGCAGCAGCAGCAGCAGCAGCAGCGGGCACAGGGGCAGTCAGCTCAGCCGGCAGCTGCAGACAGGGGCCAGCTGCAGCCATGCATGCAGCTTGCCACGGCCAGTCAGCAGGCTGAGGCGAGCTCCCCTGAAGCCAGCGGGGCAGGCCAGGCCGGCGTTGGCTGCCAGGGCGCTGCTGAGACTCCCTGGCAGGCAGCGGTCAGGGAGGGGGGGGCCCTCCTGTTGCCCGTCACCTGGCAGCAGGCAGCAGTGCTGCAGGGGGGGAGGGGGGAAGCAGCAGCAGCAGCAGTAGCAGCAGAGCATGTGGGTGGGTCCCCCCCTGAGCTGCTGCAGGGGCTGGAACGGTGCCGCAAGCGCATGCGCTACACATTGTTCTCACACCTGCATGATCAAGGGTGAGGGGGCTTGAGGTGTGGGGGGCGGATGGGGTAGGGCTGGGTTCTGGCACCTTGCCTGCCTGTCCTGCTGCTCCTGAGACCTACCTGCCCTGGCTGGTGGTGAAGGTAGGAGGCAGTTCAGTGGGGCTGGCTGAGCCAGGTCTCGTGTGGCTAGGCAGTGTCATGTTCTGGCCTGTGCAGCTGCGTGCTGCCAGTCACTGTCACTGACAGAACTGCTGACCAAACATTAGTTTGAAGCCGCCCCGCCCTACTCGCGGCCCCGCCCTATTCGCGGCCCCGCCGTCGTCCGTGGCGACAGCGCAGCGCATGCGGCCACAGCGCCAGCGGTGCAGCGCTAGTCGGTGTGGCTGGCCATGTGGAAATAATGTGTAGATGCGGGTGCTCCTCGCGCCGTAGGTTCGCTTTGTCCGCTGGACCCAAGTTCGGGTGCGACCTGCTGGCTTACCCTGAAGATCCCTGCCTGGTCCACGCTCAGTACGCGGTGCGGCTGTGTGATCCCGACACGCCCATCGACCTCACAACCTTCAAGGCCGCGGCCCGCGGCTCGCATGCCGCCCGCAAGCACCTCGTCCTGGCGACGATGCTTCCACCGAGCTCTCCGACACTAGCCAGCGCTGACGACGGCCCCGGGAGCCGGGCTGATGACGCCGCAGTCGCCCCCCAGCCGTGTTTCATATCCGTCGCCCCTGAACTCAGCTTTGGTCACGGCAGGTAGAAGCCAGTCAACAGTGTCGCTGTGTAGCCATTGCCCTCAGCCCGTGACGTACACACCCTGGCTACGCATTCAGGTCCCAAACAATGAACGTAACAACACCTCCCTTGTTCATGCTACGCTTGATTGTGTAAGTAGCGGGCAGCGGCTGTGGGGTGCCACTTTGTCATTAGCCGCAATCGCCCTCACTCGCATCCTCTCACCCATGACTTGCATATGAGAACCAACGCAGCTACCTCCCTGCCTTCAGCTACGTTTGTTTGCGTAAGTCGGGGGGATCGTCATATGCTTGATCTATGAAGGCGATCAGCGCATCACTGCACGACTGTCCACATGGCACGACGGAAAATACGACGCGTGGAGGTGCACAGTTGGTCGGATTCTGCCCTGGACCGCGGGACCTCAATCTTGGCTGGAGGTGAATCGCGGCCAGGTGCAGGGCCGTCGCTGTCCCGGCGCACTTCCTCTTGAAGCCGAACAGCTCGCGAATTCCGCAGCGTGCATAGTCATCGTCGGAAAGTTTCGCCCCCCGAAAAACCGCCACAGCTAGCCAACCGGCCGGTCTAGATGACGCTTGCGCTACGAGCCTCGGGCTGCCAGCCTGTGTCACAGGTCCGTGTGTTTGCCTGCAGCCAGGCCGGCCAGGCAGGCGGACACCACGCTTGTTGCACCCGGCTGTGGCTAGGCTAGTCTGGGCCAGGTCGAGGCGCAGGCAGGACTAGCAGCGCCCAGGCAGGACGGGGGCCAAGCAGTGCAGGGGGGTGTGCAGGTAAGGGTGCAGGCGCAGCACTCACTAGCTTCACGGTAGTCCGCCACGCGCTGTGCCTGCTGGTCCGCCTCCTCGTCATACTTATCTGCACAACCACCACCACCACCACACACTGCTGGCTGCGAGGCCATGGTCCAGCATGACAGCCAGGCAGCCGGGACCACTTGAAGCCTGGCATTGCTCCTCCCCACCCTCCATACTTGCCTACCCGCCTGCCTGCCTGGCCCCCTTTTCCCCCCTGCCTAGGCCCCTTTTCTCCCCCTGCCTGGCCCCCTTTTTCCCCCCCAAGTACCCAGCCCCCCACCCACCCTGCCGCCTGCCCCTGCCTGCCCGTGTCCCTAGCTCCTCTGCCCGGCCCGCCTGGCCCCCCACCCTGCATGCGGTAGTGCGCTTGGTGGATCCACTTGGTCATGCTCCACTTCTCCCCCCGCAGCACCGGGCAGGCGCCATGCATGGACCGCTCTTCAAAGGTGCCGTTGAAGGTCACACTGATAGCAGCGGGGGACAGGAGGGTAAGAGGGGAGGCAGCAGGGAGGCAGGCAGAGGCCCTGCTGCCCACCGCAGGGTGCTGCTGCCAAGCCAGACACGGCATGTTGAGGAGGGGGGGGGGGGGTAGGGGGTCTTGAGATGGGGGGAGGGGATTCGGTGAGGAGGGGGGAGGGGGAGCTGGCTGACCTGTGGAAGAGGATGGCATCGCCCTTGCGGGGGCGCACAGCCAGGGCGTGTCTGGCGCAGTCTGACAGGTGCGGGTTGCTGCCCCCCGGGGCCGGCAGCTTGGGGAACACCTGCGGGGCCAAGGGCGCAGGTCAGGCGCGAGACCCGCTGGCGGGCAGTGAGGAGGGCAGGCCGGGCCGTGGAGTCCAGGCTGCAGGCAGGCGGGCAGCTGCTGGTGATGTGCGGGGAAGCAGGCAGGGCGGGGGAGGGGCAGAGGGTGAGAGGGCCCAGGGGTCAGACCTTCACAGGGGGCAATGGGCTTGCGCCTTGTGCTCCCTGCCCTGCCCTGCCCTGCCCTGCCCTGCCCTGCCCTGCCCTGCCCTGCCCTGCCCTGCCCTGCCCTGCCCTGCCCTGCCCTGCCCTGCCCTGCCCTGCCTTGCCTTGCCCTGCCTCATGCCCTGGTCATGAGGTGCTCTGCTCCTCCCTGCCGCCCCCCCCCCGCCCCCACCGTCTCCCCGCCCTCCTCCAGGCCCTCATGCAGGTACATGAGCACGGTGGACCAGCGGTTGCCGCCATTGCGAGTGTTCTCAGCGTCAAAGAACCAGTCCCAGTGCTGCAGGCAGGACAGGGGGCGGAGGTGCAGCAGCAGGGCGTCAGGGGGGAGGGGGCGGCGGCAGCAGCCAGGGGCCAGGGCCAGGGCCAGGGCCACGCTGGCAGCCACTTGAGCTCACAAGGCAGGTGAGCAGGCCAGCAGGAGGGCTGCCACACCTGACCACCCCTTGGCCTGCTGCGCCCGCTGCTGCTGGCCTGCATCCTCAGCCTGCTGCTGGCGCCACGCACCGCGTCATACTTTTGGCCCGGCTTGTAGCGCAGCACCTGCAGCCCCTCCCCGTTGTGCACCGGCGTCAGGGTCCACTCGGCCACCCGCCGCTCTATGGCTGCGGGTCACACAGGCCTCACGCAGCAGCTGCAGCCCCAGGCCCCCCTGACCTGACCTGACCTGACCTGCTGGCCTGACCTGGCCTGACCTGCTGGCCTGACCTGGCCTGACCTGACCTGACCTGACCTGACCTGGCCTGGCCTGGCCTGGCCTGACCTGACCTGACCTGACCTGGCCTGGCCTGACCTGACCTGGCCTGACCTGACCTGGCCTGGCCTGGCCTGACCTGACCTGACCTGGCCTGACCTGACCTGACCTGACCTGACCTGACCTGACCTGACCTGACCTGGCCTGACCTGACCTGACCTGACCTGGCCTGGCCTGGCCTGACCTGACCTGACCTGACCTGACCTGACCTGACCTGACCTGACCTGACCTGACCTGACCTGACCTGACCTGACCTGACCTGACCTGACCTGACCTGACCTGACCTGACCTGACCTGACCTGACCTGACCTGACCTGACCTGACCTGACCTGACCTGACCTGACCTGACCTGACCTGACCTGACCTGACCTGACCTGACCTGACCTGACCTGACCTGACCTGACCTGACCTGACCTGACCTGACCTGACCTGACCTGACCTGACCTGACCTGACCTGACCTGACCTGACCTGACCTGACCTGACCTGACCTGACCTGACCTGCTGGCAGCTGCGTGAGGGGGAGTGATGGGGGGCTGCACCCCCAGGGCGCAATCAACCCCAGCCGGTGGCCCTTCCCCTGGTGCCCCTCCCCTTGCTGGCTGCTGGCCGCATGCCCTGAGAGCCTCGTCAGCACTCACACTCAATGACAGCATCCTCGGCGCGTGCAAAGAACATGCCCTCACTGCACGCAGCACAAAGGCAGGCAGGCATGGTTCAGCGCAGCTGCACAAGTTGATGGGACCTGGGGGGAGGTGGGGGGGCCGCTGCCTCGCCAGCTGCAGGCTGAGGCACCTTGGGGTGGAGTGGGCTTGGGGTGGGGCCCCCCAGATGGACTGCCGCAGCTCCACCCCTCCCCCCCAATGCCCAGCACCAGGCTGCTCTGCGCTCCAAGAGCTCACAGCATGTCCCTCAGCATCACCCATCACAGGCGCACAGCCACACACCCTCCCACACCCCACCAGCCTCACTGCCGCAGCACCACCCTCCCACCAGCCACACCGCAGGAAGACGACCCTCACAGCCCTGACCCCTCCCACTCCCGTTGCTGCACCTGGTTCGCACGTCTGACACCGCCTCCTTGCCGGTGGCCGAGTCCACGACACCTGAGCGCTCCAGCCGCTTCTCAGCCTTCATGCGCAAGTAGTCACATTCCTCTGGCCAGAACGTGGATGACGGGCCAGGGCAAACCAGTAAGAGGCAATTGGTTTACAGCATGCTGGCGTTTCAAGTCAAACTGCCAGCTGCCAGTGCCGTTCACCTGTTGTCAGGAAGTTGTGCCATATGTATATTCTTGCATCAGCGTCCAGGACCTGCGAGGTACGGTTAGCTTCAACAGGGGTCCATCAATAAGCGGGCTAATTCGCTGGGTGTGCCCAACAGTTGGTTTGCAGGCGTGAAACCAACTGTTCTTCCCAGCGTTCTTGTGCACTATTCATAGCACAGACTGTAGGCTGTATAGCTCTGAGACGGGCAGCTGGGTCACGCAGGCAGCGCAACCACCTCCGCAAACAGAGTACTTTACCTCCATGTAGCTCTCGCTGAGGTCATGTGTGCTGCGCCGCGCGACACCAAAGGTCCCGTGCGTGGGCCCGACTCGCGCGGCCCAGGCGGAGGCAAATGTTGCTGCAACCGCGAGTACTGCTAGCCAGGACATCATCCTCAACGAGGCCATGATCGGGACGAGGTGTGCCGTTACACGGAACTGCCGTGGGAGCTGTCGAGTGATGTGAGAATCCCACACTATTCTAGAGGCGGATGCACCTTGTCGGTGGTGATAGGCGAAGAACCAGTCATTGCAACAGCTTGAAGTGGCCTGCTGGTGGAGCCAGGTGGTCAAGGCGACGTGCATCTGGTTTCGCGGCCCAGCCCGGTACAACGCACCAGGTGCGCAGCAGCAGCTGCGAAGAGGGCTATGCCGTACTGCTTTAATGGCAGTCCAGCAAGCAGTGCTGCCCATCAGGGGCTGTAAGGCAGGGCAGCAAGGACCCCCTGGGGCCAGGCTTCAGGGCTAGGTTGGGGGCGGGCAGCAGTACGGTGTAGCATGTGCCTGCAGCATCCACACAGCCCCAGCGCTGCCAGATCAATTCTGCCGCAGCATCTGCCAGACATGAGGCACAGCAAAATGATCTGCCACACCATCTGCCAGGCATGGGGTAGGAATCTATGGTGCAGGGCGGGCTGTCAAAGATCTAGGGAACTGAGGGAGTGGGCTGCAAGCAGGGACTGCAGCTCAGCCAAAGCTGTAGGCGTGCACTCACCCTAACCCAACCCTAGCCCTTCACGCTAACCCTAACCCTAGCACCAGCCCTCACACACTCTCTCTTGCTCTGTGTCTTGCAGGCTACCTTAACACCAGTTGAACCAGGCTGCCCTGCAGCAGGCCCGCCCAGCCCGACCTAGCACAGCTTCATGGGTCGGACCCCTTCCACAGTGCCAGCACCAGGTAGCGGCGAGGCAACAGCGAAGGAGGGTGCGACAGAGGGCAGCCCAGGCCTCCCGACCTTTCCTTCTGATTGCCGGGCTTGCGATGGTGCACAAAGCATGTTAGCCAGCTTCGCACGCATGTCGCGCAAGGCCGCCCGTGCGCCCGATACTTCGTCGAACGCTAGCCGCGAGCCGTCCAACTCGAGCAGCGCCCAAGGCAGTGCTGCAAGCAGCTCAACCGTAGCTGCCGCCGTATCGGAGGGCTCCGACCGCGGCGGGTTCTCTGACCCGCCCAATGCCTCCGACGAAACGGTCAGCGCAAGCGCCGACCGGCCAGCGGGGCCCGGCACCTCGAGCTCGGGCCTGGGCTGCCCGCCAGACACACTGCAGCTGGGGCGTGCCAGCTGGACGTTCCTGCACAGCCTGGCAGCCTACTACCCCGCAGAGCCCAGCCTGTCACAGCGCTCCCTCATGCGCAGCATGATGGAGGGCCTAGCGGAGTTCTACCCCTGCCACTACTGCGCAGCACACCTGCAGCAGCAGGTGAGGGGGAGAGGAGGGTCGGGGTGCTAGGGGTTGAGGGGAGGGGGGCCGCCAGTGTGTGTGCAGGGGGTGGGTCCAGAGCTGCTGTGCTGGGGCGCGATGTGCCAGGCCATGGTCACAGTTGTGGTGGCAGGGGTATGGCTAGGGTCAAGCAGGCCAGGTTAGGCCAGGTCAGGCTGGGGCCGGGCAGGGTAAGCCAGGGTAAGCCTGGCTCAGATCAGAGCATGTGAGAAGGGCAGCAGCAGGGTGGCAGCAGGGCAATGGCAGGCATGAGCGTGTGTCACCTGCGCCGGCTCCTGTGCCACTGTGGTCACCGCTGCCACGTTGCTCTGGCTGGCGGCTGACACAGATCCAGGAGCGGCCCCCTGACGTGACCTCCAACACCGCGCTGAGCCAGTGGCTGTGTGTCATCCACAACGAGGTGAGGCCCACTGGCTGCAGAGCAGGCAGCTCGGCAGGCCTACATGGATTTGGATACTGGGGGGCCACCCAGAGCAGCAGGGGTTTGGTCGCACTGGCTGGGTGGGTGCAGCCCCGTCCCCCCAGCCACACCTTGTGTGGCCCAGCGCAGGGCGGTGCAGTGCAGGCAGTCACAGTGCCGGCAGCCACAGTGCAGTCACAGTGCAGTCACAGTGCAGCACAGTGCAGCACAGTGCAGCGGGGGCCTGGCCTTGTGAGGTGCTTCTATATGAGGTGAGGGCAGCGTGTGATGAGGTTGGTGGGACACCGTTATGGCCGTCAGCTCGGTATGGCTGCTTGGCAGGGCCCTTGAGCAGGCTGGGCATGACAAGCTGGGCCGCTGGTGGTGCTGTGCAGGTGAACGAGCTGCTGGGCAAGCCTGCGTTTGATTGCAGCCGGGTCATGGAGCGGTGGCGGCAGGGCCCCTCAGACGGCTCCTGCGGTTGAGGCAGCGGTGGGCAGCAGCAGCTGCAGCAGATCACTCCTCATGCAGCTGCTGGGGTGGGCAAGGGGCAGGCAGGAGGCGGCAGCCCTGGCCAAGGCGTTGGCTCACTGGGATGACCTGGCCGCCCTGCTCTTGTTGCATTCACCCCTGACTCAACAGCCAAGACATGACTGGCGGAGCACCTCAGGTCAGGGGCACGCTGGGAGGAGCCAGTCAGGCTGGCCAGCCAGACACCAGCCAGCTGCAGGTTGACCTACGCGATATAGAGTGAGCTGTATGTGCGTGTAAGGAAACTATTTGCGTGGCAGGTAGCCCAGTGTGAGCTGTGTCGGCCTGGATGGGGCGGCCGCAAGAGGCGTCACGGGTTATGTGAGGACTGGGCGTTGCACCCCTGTAAGGTGGTGGTGTAGCAGCCCTCAGCAGGATGATGCGGGCAGTCCAGCGGGTAGAAGGTATGCTGACTAGAGGGTAGAGGACAGACGGTAAAGGGTCGAGGGTGGACGGCTAGAGGGTTTGCTGGCTCGATGCCTGCACATGTGTGTGGATATTTGCACGTGTGATGGTGCTGCTGTTAACAATAAGGCAGCTATACCTAGTCTCGATGCCTCAGGTTCGGCAATATGCACACCGTTACAGCCTCGGCATCATTAAAACGCCTGTAGAACGCCTGTACAACCCTAAACAAGCCCCCACTTGGTGGCCGGAACCCCAACGGAGTTTTGGAGTAAACTTGACATGCTACGTTGGAGGCTGTATCACTCCTGAACATGGCAGCGTCTGATCAAGGTGTCGTTGCTTACAATCACCGTGCACACAACCTTGCGTCTTCTCCAACATCACATTCCCATTGCTCCCATGCCACTATACTTCAACTCCCTCTGGCTTTGTGCAGCGCATCCCCCACGGCTCACCACCCCCGGCATTACAACTGCACCCCAACTAGCAGCTCCGGCTAGCACAACGTTCCCTGACCACTCATTGCGCAAGTTTGCCACTTGGCAGCGGCTGGAGTGCCCACACGAGCCAGCGTGCGACATGGTTGCAAGCAGCAACGTCAATCTTATGCTTAGCTGCGGCCTCCACACACTGGAGAGGCTGGAGGCCACTCCTGATAGTATAGAATGGTATCAAGGCAACCAGGCGGCACCCTGCTTGGTGGCCTCATGTCTGATCACCACCAGCTCATCTTAGCCAGCTGTAGAGAAACGAGTCTCGTCTGGCCCAAGCCTCAGCAAGCACTTAGTACAGCGACTCCTCCTGAAAAGCAAAGGGGAAAGTGCATCAGGTGAGGTGGCGTAAGACGGGGGGCCAGCAGAGCAGCACAGGCAGCAGCGGCATGAAACGCACAGCAGGTGACAGCAGATAGGTAGGAGCACAACAAGGGCTTGCAGCCACAACAGAGGCAGGCCATTGACATCGTCAGGGCAGCAGGTAGGTGGCAGGGCAGCAGGTGGGTGGCAGGTCAGCAAGCATATCAGGGCAGCAGGTGGGTGGCAGGTCAGCAAGCATATCAGGGCAGCAGGTGGGTGGCAGGTCAGCATCCTCAAGGAGGACAGTAAGTGAAGCTGGTTAGTGTCACACCTGGTGAGTCTTGATGGTGCAGTCAGAGGTGGCGTAGGCCACGCAGGTCAGCACGAAGCCGTTGCCCTGCTGAGAGTCGTCCAGGAAGGACTGGTCGCTCTGGTCAATGGTGCCAGCCTCAACCTTGCCGGCACAGCTGGAGCATGCACCAGCGCGGCAGGAGTAGGGCAGGTCCAGGCCAGCCTCCTGTGCACAGACAATCAACACATTTGACGCGACTAAATGCAAATTACCATGCCTCCGAGGCACGCGCTGTATGCTCGATATGCCGGCGCCAGCAGGGCAAACGTTGTCGCAACAATTTGAGAGGGCCAAGAGAATGCTGATGTCGAAACTACGTGCGATCAAGTTGTCGGCCCTGAGTCACTCGGCTTCGTTCGACCTTCGATGAGAGCTAGAATGCGTGCTAGGATGGGAACAGCAGGCGGCAGTGAAGGCTTGTCATAAAGTAGGGTGGCCCTATCTCAGCCAGGAGATGCGGGTGAAGTGGTCGGCAGTGCGGACACACAGCCAGCAGGGCCAGACATCTACCTCTGCGGCGTCCAGGATGTAGGTGTCGGGCGACACCTCAATGGTCTTGTCGCCGCTGGGGGTCTTCAGGGTCACCTTGAAGGCCATGGCTGTGACCTGGCGAACGCTGGGCCTGGCAGCGCGGACGCTGCGGCTGGCGACCTTAGCACCAGCGAAGCGGGTGGAGCGCATTGTCAAAGAGGCCATCTGGGATAAGTGGGTAGTGACTGGTAAGAGATGGAAAACAGGAGTTAGCTGGTTTGTGGCTCCGATCGCGCATGCCCCTATCCGTACCATCTGGAAGAGTGAGGAAAGTGAACGACGCTTTTACCAATGTTCAGGGATAGCAAATGGCGCCACAAACTCTGGCCCTGCAGTGGCGCCACATCTGGTGCTTATCCAGAACTGATGCCAGCGCTGTTCTTATGTCTGTCTAAATGAACGCCACCTTGTTTGTATGATGCCGGGCTTATACTTGCATTGCATCTGTATGTGTGTGACATGCGTATCACTGCCCCGATAGCCCCGATGCTCCATTAGCCGCAAACGCCCAATGCGAAGGCTCGCCTCTGGGTAGCGCTACGAGATGGAATGCGAGAAATGGGTAACCGCGATTGCGTCTGTCTTGTTTGACATCGACGAAGGTCTGTTGCCGCGCTACATGAGGCACGCCTTCTCCTCCGCTGTACTGCATCAAGCACAATTGGGGCACAGGTCAAAGATGCGAGCTGGTGGTACCAGCAGGCGCCCTCACCGCTGAAGAAAAGCAAGCCGTGGCATTCCACGCCTTCCCGGTACTTCTGCCAGCCTGAAGCCCCAGTGACGAGCAGCAGCAGCTATAGGAGGCAGCAGCAGTGGATCACTGCACAAAGGGGGGCAGGGGAAGTGCTGCAGTGGCCAGTGGCAGCGTAGGGGGGCATGCTGTGCAGGACTCCATGAGCATGGAGCTGCATGCGCGGTCAGCCGTGCGCGACACCTCCTTCTGGTTCAGAGTCCCGCGCTCAGCCCCAGCGCCTGACCAGCCCACCAGCAGCCGCCGCTTTTTGTACGGGTGAGCTCCCCCCTCATGGCAGCTGCTAACAACCCCCTTCTTGACCCCCTCCCCGAGCCTCGCATATGCTGTAACACGCCTGACCACAGCCACCCTGTGCAGCACGGCTATGGGCCAGTTTACCCGGCCCTGGCCCTGACCCTGACCCTGGCCTTGACCCTGGCCCTGTTGACCCCAACCTCCCCTAGCCTTGCCTACCCTGGCTGCAGCTGGGTGTTCTGCCGGCAGCGCCAGGACAGCAGCTTGCGGCGAGGCGGCGAGCAGCTGAGCGTGGTGGTGCTGGCTGAGCACCCCTGGAGCAGCGTGCTCAGGCCCCTCAGCCAGGTGGCCGGGCCGCTGCTGTTCAGCTCAGGACCGCAGGCGCTGGAGCAGGTCAGGCAGGGGGGCCAGGGGGTAGGCGCTGGGGCAGGTTAGTCAGGCCAAGGGGGGGCCAGGGGGGCAGGCGCTGGGGCAGGTCAGGCAGGGGGCCAGGGGGCAGGCGCTGGGGCAGGTGAGTCAGGCCAAGGGGGGGCCAGGGGGGCAGGCGCTGGGGCAGGTCAGGGGGCCAGCAAGAGGGAACAGGGGTCAGGGAGGGAGGGGGTCATTTGGGCCAGGGGGGCGGCAGCAGGGGGCTAGGCAGCAGGGGGCTAGGCCGGCTGTGCGCTGCAGGCAGACCCTGACTAGAGGTAGCCCCTGCCCCTGCCCTGCAACCTGCCCCCCAGGCAAAGTGTCACTGCATTCCAGTGCTGGTCACTGGGGGGCCTCAGCCAGGCTGCTGGGCCCTGCCGGCGGCACAAGGCCCGACCCCACCTGCAGCCCCTGCTGCTGCTGCTCAGCCCCTGCGCCCCGCCCCCTGCAGGTGTTCCAGGAGGTCAGCGCCTGGCCGCCCCCCACCTCAGGGCCGCTGCTGCAGCTGCAGGTCAGCAGGAGGGGAGGGGGCAGGAGGAGGGGAGGGGGCAGGAGGAGGGGAGGGGGCAGAGGAGGGCAGAATGTCAGTGCTGAGCGTCCTGCATAATACTCAGCTCGGCCCCCCCCCCCAGAGGGCCCCCCCGGCTGTGCCTGGCACCTGCCAGCCGCCCGACCACCCCCTTCAGCCTGAGCCCCACATGGTGCGCCATCTGCCCCGCCCTCCGCCTGCTGTGCCTGGCGTGCTCCAGGTGGGCGCGACAACGCTGTCCAGCCGGCTGCCCCCCTTCACCACGCTGCCCTGCCCCAGCTGCAGCACAGCAGTGGACAAGGTGGCACTCCCCTCCCCCTCTCCCTCCCCCTCTCCCTCTCCCTCTCCCTCCCCCTCTCCCTCTCCCTCTCCCTCTCCCTCTCCCTCTCCCTCTCCCTCTCCCTCTCCCTCTCCCTCTCCCTCTCCCTCTCCCTCTCCCTCTCCCTCTCCCTCTCCCTCTCCCTCTCCCTCTCCCTCTCCCTCTCCCTCTCCCTCTCCCTCTCCCTCTCCCTCTCCCTCTCCCTCTCCCTCTCCTCTCCTCTCCCTCTCCCTCTCCCTCTCCCTCTCCCTCTCCCTCTCCCTCTCCCTCTCCCTCTCCCTCTCCCTCTCCCTCTCCCTCTCCCTCTCCCTCTCCCTCTCCCTCTCCCTCTCCCTCTCCCTCTCCCTCCCCCTCTCCCTCCCCCTCTCCCTCTCCCTCCCCCTCCCCCTCTCCCTCTCCCTCCCCCTCTCCCTCTCCCTCTCCCTCTCCCTCTCCCTCTCCCTCTCCCTCTCCCTCTCCCTCTCCCTCTCCCTCTCCCTCTCCCTCTCCCTCTCCCTCTCCCTCTCCCTCTCCCTCTCCCTCTCCCTCTCCCTCTCCCTCTCCCTCTCCCCCTCCCCCTCCCCCTCCCCCTCCCCTGCCCCTCCCCTCCCCCTTACCCCTACCCCTACCCCTCCTTCCTAGCCTGCCTCCCTCCAGCCCCTCCTGGCTCCTGTACTGCTGCGTTGCCCCCCTGCAGGGCCCTCTGCTGCGGCTGACCAGCAGTGGCAGCGTGCGCAGCGTGTCACGCAGCAACAGCAACATGGACCCGCTGGCGCCAGCTGGGGGGGCGGGAGGACTGCCGGGGGGGGGCCTACCTAGAGGGGCTGGCAGCGGGCAGTGGAGCAGCGGGCAGTGGAGCAGCGGGTGAGGGGGGGGGCAGCCAGGTGCAGCTGGGCAGAGGGCAGGGGCAGGCAGGGAGGGCACAGGCAACGGCAGAGCAGTTGTAGCAAAATAGCCAGGCCAAGCCATGGAGCAAATAGTGAGCTGCCCCCCATCCCCCTTGCTGCTTCGCCCTCCCCCCAGCCAGCTCCCCTCCCTCTACCCCCTGCCTGGCCCTGTTTGCCTGCAGGGGGCTGCTGTCACCGCCAGACACACGGCCCATGTCACCCACACACACCCTGGCCAGCGCTCAGTCAGGGCCGCTACCCCAGCTGCCTACACACCCCCCAGGCCCCCCACAGCATTGCCCCAGCGCGCCAGGCGCCCTGCCCCCCTCCTCCCAGTCACAGTCATGGCCAGCCCCGCCCCCCCTCACCCGCCCTTCCTCCTCCACCTCCCTGCAGCCCTCGGCCCAGTGCCCCCCTCCTCCCCTTAGCCTCAGCCCCGGGCACCAGCCAGGGCATGGGGGGGCCGGCAGCCTTCATACGCAACAGCAGCCCGGCAGGGATGGGGCCCAGCGTCCCCTTCCCCACCCCCTCCCTCCCCCTCCAGCCAGTGATCCTCCCCCCTGGCCCTGACCCCGGCAGCAGGCCTGGGGCGCAGCCCTCCCCCCCTCCCCCCGGCCCTGGCACTGCCCCAATGGCGCTGCTGCCCCGCCGCCTGTCACTGACCTCAGGCGTGGGGGACCCGGCCGTGGGCGGCAGTCCTGGAGCTGGGGCGTTCTGTGAGGCCGACGTGTTCGGGGCCCTGTCCGCGCACCTCAACCGCCTGTGGCAGTTGTGGGAGATGGTGGGTGGAAGCTGGTGGGAAGCTGGTGGGACAGCGAGGGCAGCTACAGCCCCAGGCAGGCCCCCCGCCCCCCCGCTGACCCCCCTCCCCCCAACTTCTCTGCCCGCAGGTGCTCCTGTGCAAGCCGCTGCTGGTGGTGGCCCCATCCCCCACTGACTGCAGCGCTGCGGTGGCGGCCCTCATCAGCCTCACGGCACCGCTGCCATACGCCCGGGACTTCAGGTCACACCCACACACCCCCCCCCCACACACACACACACATACACTCTCCCCCACCATCCCACCCACCCCATCCTGGCCCGGGACTTCAGGTGACACACTGACACACTCCCCTCCACCCCCACCCTGATGGCTGCTGCCTGATGGAAGTAAGCCTGGCACAGGGGCAGCGTGCACCCTACCCGCCCCTACTCCCACCCCACCCCACCCCACCCCACCCCACCCCACCCCACCCCACCCCACCCCACCCCACCCCACCCCACCCCACCCCACCCCACCCCACCCCACCCCACCCCACCCCACCCCACCCCACCCCACCCCACCCCACCCCACCCCACCCCACCCCACCCCACCCCTATCCTGCTGCTGCTGACTCAGGCCGTACTACACCATCCATGACCCAGGGTTTGCGGCCCTGGCCAACGGAGGTCTGCCCGGGGGGGGCGGCCAGCAGGGGGGAGAGCCAGAGCTGCCCTGCCTGCTGGGGGTCACCAACCTCTACTTCGTCAGGGTGGGTCAGCAGGGGGGGCAGCAGGCGGCAGGGGGCAGGGGTAAGGGGAGAAGGCAGCAAGGGGTCAGGGGCATGGGGGGGGGAGCAGGGGGGCAGCAGGAGGGCAGGGGGGCTCTTGCTGACCCCTTGCCCTCGTGCCCCCTGCCTGCTTCTTGCCCCCCCCCTCTCCTGCCTCCCTCTCCCTGCCCCCCCCTCGCCTTCCCCCCTCTGCCCCCTCGGCTGTCATGCCTTAGAGCCCTAGGCCTAGCTGCTGCTGCCGCCTGCCCCTGCTGCTGCTGCCCCCTGCCCCTGCTGCTGCCCCTGCCCCTGCTGCTGCTGCCCCCAGGCCCTGGCCCACTGGCCCAGCGTGCTGTCTGTGGGGGTGCGGGATGCGGGCGGCCCCTGGTCCGGCGCCAGCGCCCGCAGCAGCGCCTCAGGGGGGGTGGGCCTGGCCGCCAGCTCGGCCCTCACAGCGGCTGTGGGTGTGGGGGGGGCGGTGAAGGCGCTGAGGCAGCGCGCGCAGGGGGCCCAGGTGAGGGGGCAGCGCACCTGGTCGCGCCGCCTGGGGAGATAGTCTGGCTGAGGCTGAGGCTGAGGCTGATGCTGCCAATGCGGTACCCAGGGCCACCGGGTAGGGGGTAAGGGGGAGGGGGGAGGGGGGAGGGGGTGCAGTGCTGCCCCCAGGCAGTCCCAGTGGCCCGACTGAGTCCTGCACCCAGGGCTGCTGCCCCCCTGAGGTGCAGTGCTCCCACTCCTACTTCTGGCCATGGCATACCGTCATCATGACTCTACAGGGCGCTAGTGCCGCAGCCCTTCACACCAGCCACCTGCGCTATTACTGACCCCCAACTGCCCCCCCCCCCTGCTGCCCCCCCTGCTGCCTGGCGGCTGCAGTCGCTGCTGAGTGATCACAGTGAGGCGCTGTGGTCCACCTACCGCCCCCTCACTCGCCCTGACCCCGCACTGCTGGCCAGGTGCGCTGGGCTAGGCCAGGGCAGGGGCTGCGGGGCAGGCCTCAGGCAGCATGGCAAATGGGCAGGGGGGGCTGCTCCAGCCCAGCTGCAAGTGCTACCAGCTGTGGGGCAGGCCCTAAGCCAAGTCAACAGGGGGGGGGGGGGCCTCCACCCCTCCACCCCTCACCCCCCACCCCCCACCCCTCACCCCTCACCCCTCACCCCTCACCCCTCACCCCTCACCCCTCACCCCTCACCCCCCACCCCTCACCCCCCACCCCCACCCCTCACCCCTCCACCCCTCACCCCTCCACCCCCCACCCCTCACCCCTCCACCCCCCACTCCTCCACCCCTCCACCCCCCACCCCTCACCCCTCCACCCCCCACTCCTCCACCCCTCCACCCCCACCCCTCACCCCCCACTCCTCCACCCCTCCACCCCCTCCACCCCTGGTCCCCCCCACCCCTTCAGGCTGCTTGTCCCCAAGCCGGGTGACATCCGCAGCAAGCTGGCGCGCGTGTCGTACGTGAACAGCGAAGCGCTGCGCCGCCACTTCCACGACCTCACCCTGGCCCTGCTGCAGCCCTTCAACA
>JASKMD010000020.1:2864628-2879830 GCA_030144725.1 Haematococcus lacustris | reverse complement strand
GTTATAGTGTGTAACTGTGTTTGTCCGGTGAAGCGCTGCCTCTTAGCGAGGGCCTCTTTCTCTTTCATTCATGCATGCATGCAAGTGTAGTGATCACAGAAGTACGCGTGCCTGGCCTGCCCTCCCGGGCTGGTGGCGTTCCAAGCATGACTGCCTGCCCCCGCATCACCGCCTGTGGGCTGGGCTGGGCTGGGCTGGGCTGGGCTGGGCTGGGCTGGGCTGGGCTGGGCTGGGCTGAGCTGGGCTGGGCTGGGCTGGGTGATAGTGGTGGTGAGGAGGTCTGGAAGGTGGTGGAGGTAGCAACAGCAGGGTGCAACAGAGTTGAGAGGTGGGTGGCGGGCTGTCACCTGATGCAGTGCCTTCAACTTGTCTGGCTTGGATAGGTCCTTGCAAAGCAGGTTTAGATTGTGGGCAGAGCAGCCAATGACGATGATGGTAGGCATGACCTCTTGAATGAGACGCAAAGCTTTCATGTTTGCAGCAGTATTGTCCATGATGATCCCCAAGCACTTCATTTCGCCACCACCTGCAGCAATCTCACTAATTTGAGCGCTTACCTGCAGCAATCTCACTAGTTGCTTCACAGTCAGCTCCTTGACTTCACGATGCAAGTCTTCAAGCTGTGTGGTGCGGTAGAACGTTTCCTTGTGCAAGTCCACACCCAGCATGTCAAAAATTGCTTGTAGATGCTCATTGTCAACCGCGCGGAAGGGAGTCCGCGAAGTAGTTAGAAACAGCCCGAACCTACGACGTACTGCACGTTGCAGAGCCTCTGGCCCCCGCGCTCACTTGGCAGTACTGGGCCATAGTTGTTCTCTTCAGCCCGCCGCTTGTTAGAAGCTCCTCCGCTTTGGGATTTGCAGACATATTGCCTGCTTGTTTGGCTCATGTTCGAGACATCACGTCCATCGCCGTCTTCCCGCGGGCAAGCCTTGCAATGGGCGTATACCAATCCATCCGAACCGTACTGGAACTCCCAAGTGTCCTTGAACTTGCTCGCCTCCGCTTTTTTCATCACCACAGACGGCGGGAGCTGTTTCTTATTGTACCATTGTAACAACATCGCAACCTGACCGCTTGCTAGCCGCGGCCGACCAGCCGGCCAGCCGGATGAAAATGTGACGCGCTTGTGGATGCGACCAGTGCGCTGGGGCCGCACGGATACGATCAAACCGCTTAATGTGGAATCAACGCCGACTAATAGACGACCTAATAACTAATACGACCGGGACTAATCTAATGAGATTAGTTTTCTCATTAGTCGAGCCAGAACCGCTCCTTACTTATTTGCCCAGCAGGCCGACCATGCAGTCAACACAACTCATTCAACATGGAACAACATGTTTGACTGTGGGTAATCTCACTCAGCTATTCCAAGCAAGTTGAAGCATCCTCGGTAGCACCCTTGCTGACTGCAAATCCCACACCGGTGGCACGTTTCCCCTGAACCACTAGGCTCCTCATCAAAACCAACAGCTCTATGCTTTGTAAGGCTGACAGGGACATCACAGGGATTCAGCAAAAATCATCCAAGCGGAGTGGCCGTGCTGGGAGGTGCATTAGGTCGCCATCCAACCGGAGTGCCGGCAGCCGGAGTGGGGCAGAATGATGTCCATTACGTAATTTATAAAGCCGAACCAGGCCGACCAGGCATGCGGCATAATGGGGCAAGCCAACGACAAATCCCCTGCCTGGATAAGTGTGACGAGTCAGCTGTACATAGCGAGAGCGATCTAGCCTAGGTTTTTTTAAATCCTGCCATGGAATGATTATCATTTCGCCCGCTCAACTAGCGTCAGGTAGGCTAGGGGCGTCTGCCCGCCACTGCCCGCCACTGCCCGCCTGCCTACAGAGGCACAAAGGCACTATGTCTATGTGACTATGTGTTTGTGAGGTCAAAATGCATGGTTGGCTAAGGCATCGACAGCCTCGTAGTCGCGTAGTGGTAATGCAGTGTACTTACATCGTGTCCGCATGTCCGGGCATGTCCGGGTAACCAACTTTAACCGCCAACCCAGCAAGGCCAGCAAATCAATCGCTGAGCTGCGCCATGAAGTCCATATAGGTGCCTGATGCAGGTGCGATAGTCCAATGCACACTTATGCCCATCTAGAGTGACTATTCTAATCGAGTCGAGACGACTAGGCTAGTCGAGTTGCGCTACTTAGCTGTACAAGTTTTTGGCTGTCGTCAGGATTCGAGTAAGGAACCATGGGCTGTTCAAATGGCTGAGCGAGAGGGCGGACAAGCAGCCTGAAGTTTCACGTCTTCATCGCTGTGTGACTCATTTTTATTGTGGGCTGACTGCCTGCCCTGCATGCTGGTATGCCGGCATGTACAACACAAGTCTCCGTGCGGCGTGGCAAAGGGACGGTCAATACTTACATGGGGTGCATGGCAAGAGGATGCATGGCATGTAGACCGATGGAAATAGTCACAAAGCACAGGTCAATAGCCCGCGAGCTGCTGCTGCAAGTAGATCAGAAAGGCAGACAGAGGGTGGGCTTGAAGGAATAACGTAAATCATAGGCAAGGTGATGATGCGTAGTGGCTGGTGCGAGCGCGAGTCCCACCACTAAACAAAGCAGCTTCGACTGATCATGTGCCCAGCTAACCGACAGGGAGTAGGAAACCATCTAGAACCACAATTAAGGACAACATGTGAGCGAGCTGCTGGCTGACAGAGCCTGCTGCTCGCCCTGGCTCTGACACCCTGGCCCAGACTGACCACAGCCACTCTGTGCAGACCTAGCCGCAGGCCCCTCCAATGGAGAAAACTAGTCTCAGCAGCAGCTGCGACAAAAAGACAGACACACACCGTCAAGCAAACGAGCCCCCCTGCCACCATCATGCAGCATCATGCGGCAGACGCCCAACCTTCTGCCTTGATGCAGGCAGTCAGATAGGGTGTCATTATTGACGCTCGCCAGCATGAGTGGCCACTACTGTAATTGTCATCTGGGAAAGACCCGGCGGCACATACTGTAATAACAGCCCCTGAGCACAGCCCCTACCAGTTGTGGGCCCGCACCACGGCTCCAGCCGGCTGCTGTCCACCCACAGGCAGCTGTGCACCTGGGTGTGGCGCACTGCACCCTGGGGGGTTGCACCACACTTGGGTCAGCGCTGCTGCCCACATGCAGACCAGGGAGGCACACTGTTGGCCCTAGTGAAGCTGCACATAGCACAGTGCGTGACAAGTAGTAGAGGGCGACCAGACATCTCAGAACCTGCCTGGCAGCCCTGTGACAATTGCCACCTTCTGCCACCACCTGGTAACTGATCACATTGCAGCGAGAGGCAAGGACGCACCACAGCCAGGTGATCAACACCTGTTGGCTGCAAGAGCACACAGCAGCCTGGTGCTGCAGGCTGAGCTCACTGGCCCACATCCCTGGAAGGGCGGGCTGATGTCAACCCGGGTGCCCACTGCCTGCCAGGCACCATCGCAGTCGCTGGACACGCAGCATGCCACAGCAGTATGGCTGAGGCAACACCTGACATGTCCAGTGGCTAGCCACACTCCTCATCAGCAGCTGTGGCGCTGCTCTCACCCCTGCACCTGAGGCAGCCAGCTCAGCTCCTCAGCTCCCCAGCCTCAGCTGGCTGGAGCTCTGCCGCCCCGCCTCCAAGCCAGCTGAGGGGGCGTCTTTGCCCTGAGACTCAGACTGCGCCACAGTCAGGCTGCGGCGTACCAGCGGGCTGCCGCACCCCGCCTGGCCCTGGGCCTGAGGGGGCGAGCTGGCGTCAGTGGTGGCTGCACTCAGACTGCCTGAGGCCACCGGCAGCAGGGGCGAGCTGGAGCCCTGGTGGCCGTTGCCTGCCGCCTGGCTGCTGCCGCTGCTGCTGCCGCCCGACACTGCAAACAGCGCCGCCATCTTTGACTGTTGGTGGAGTGCAAACGGGCCAGTGCTGCTCAGCAGCTGCTGCTGGTTGTAGTTGTGCGCACGGTGGTTGAAGTCAAATGCACCAAAGGCGAGCGAGCCCTTTTGCTCCAGCAAGCTCCTTCCACCAGCACCCATACCTGCAGCATTGCTGAACTGAGCCGCACCTACCTCTGCAGACTCGGAACCGGCGGAGCCCATCAAGGGGCCCATGGCAGAGGCATAGGCGGCCAGGGAGTGGCGGGAGGGCAGCAGGTGGTTGCCCTCAAATGCCGGCGCAGAGGATCCCGGCAGCGGCACACTGCCAGTGTTGCCGCCGTTGCTGGGCTCACTGATCATGGCAGACAGGGACTGCAACAGGTGGTCGGCGCCGTGCAGCTCAGGGTGTGCCATGAGGTCACTCATCTCCACCGCCTCACCAGGATCAACCCCCAGCGCCGCCATGGCCGCTGCCATCATGCCCCGAGTCACCCCATGCTCCTCACGCTGCCGCTCCTCCACGCGTGCAGCAGCCTCAGCAGCCAGGCCAGCCCCTGATGCTGAGCGGCGCTCCTGGCCAGTGTTGGTTCCAGGTGCGCGAGGGGGCAGCGGCTGGGCAACCTGGCCCGCATCTGTGTCCTCACAGCTTGAGGCGCTGCCGTTGCTGCTGGCAGGGCAGCCATGTGAGCTGAACATGGCCGGGGTGCCTGAGCCCTCTGCCATAGAGTCTGCCTGGTGCAGGCTGAGGGACAGGGACTGAGAGCCAGCAGATGCGGGCAGGGACATGGGCGCACGGTGCATGGAGGGGGACAGGGGCATGGGCCCCTCTGGGGCAGTGTGGGCGCGGGGTACCACAGGCCCTGCCCGGCCCATGCCAGCGCTGTGGGGGGTGCTGTGGTGGTAGTGGCTGGGGCTGGCCACGCCAGTGTTTGGGTGCCCCGCTCCGCTGTAGGGGCTGCCAGGCGCCAAGGGTGAGGAGGGCGGCAGGTGCAGCATCGCACTGCGCTCTAACGACGCCCTCGGGTGGGGGTGGGGGGGGTGGGGGTGGGGGCGGGGTGCCGCGGTACTTGAAGGGGGCCCCCCCAGGAGCAGGGCTGGAGGGCAGGGGCGGTGCCCTGGGGTCATGCAGGCTGCGCAGCAGGTCTGGCAGCATGGTGGCCAGTGCTGCGGCCTGCGCCTGCCCCTCTGCTCCGTTACCCTGCGCCATCAGCTGCATGCTCATCTGCTGCAGCACGCCAGCAAGCTGCAGGGAGGAGAGAGAGGGGTGGCCCGGGTAAGAGGTTGAGGGAGGAGCAGCTGACACCTGACCGGGATGAACATGGGAGTTGGGCAAGGCCATGCTGTTGCCATCTGCACCGGTGAAGCTGTGACCCATCAGGGCAGCAGCAGCAGCGGCTGCTGCAGCAGAGAAGGCACCTCCTTCATGGTTGTAGCTGGCAGACTGCTGCAGAGACTGCTGCTGGTCACGCTGCTGAGCCGCCGACATAAAGTGAGCTGCCATGGCTGAGGCAGCCGCTTGTTGCTGCTGCTGATGCAATGTAGCCGCCGTGTCAGAGGCTGCGTTGCTGCGGCTGCCCATAGTCAGATCAGCCAGCAGTTTGAGGGTGGCAGCCATGGTTTCATCATTGGCAGAGAGGGAGGGCAGCGGGCTGCGCAGGGAGAGTGAGGAGGCCAAGAGGGAGGAGGCTGCAGCACTGTTCTGCTGGGCTGAAAAGCCGCTGTGCTGCTGCTGCATGTGGTGTGGGCTTTGGTGCGGGTTGGGCAGGCTGTCTCGTGCCGAGATGGCCCCCCCCTGCAGCGCCGCCATCATCCCAGCAGCAAAGCCTACTGACAGGTCACTGTTCATGTTGTTGTTGCCTGCACTATCATTGCTGTCGTTGCTGCCCATGCCCTGACCCGGCCTGCCCCCATGCTCCCTGCTGCCCGACAGCTGATAGCCCAAGGTCTGGCTGTGACCGGTGCTGCCTGGAGTCCCCAGCAGCATCCCTTGGGAGTGGTTGAGGTGGTTGAGGGGGGAGGCAGGGGCAGCCGACATGCCCGTAGCGGAGGAGGCTTGCGCCATCATCTGCTGCATGGCAGCCTGAAGCAGGGCCTGCTGGGAGCCCTGGCCGCCATGGCCTCCGCCTCCTAGACCTGCCGCTGTGGGCGTGACGCAGGCAGAGGATTGCGCGCTCAGGCCTCGCATGCCCTGCACACACCAGGACCGCCGCAGTGCAGATCTGCTGTGCTGCCTCCGTGCAGGCATTGCCTGTGACACACCACGCTACAGCTTTCCACACCTCTGCTGGCCTGCCAGCTACACCGTCATTGTGGCAGCGTTGAGTGGCAGACTACAGGCTGTAGGGGGTCAAGCTGGACTGACCACCTGCTGCACTTTGCTGCCATCTCTGGCAAGCTCGACAGCACTAGCTCAACACCCACAATCGAGCAGGGCTTACCTGATGGGCAGACTTGCTGCCATACAGCTGCTTCAGGTGCGCCAGCTGCATTGGGTCCATGCCCAACAGTTGGGCAGCCTGCATGATCTTATCTTGCTCAGACTTGTCCCCGGGCATGGCAGAGCCAGGCGTTGAGGGGCCAGGGCTTGCATGAGCTTGCAGGCTGGACGACTGAGTCTTAAGACTTTTAGGCACGGGCTCCCCAGTTGTACGCTGCAGCTGCAACTGGACTAGCAGTGCTGCAGTGCTCACTTCATCAGGTGCGCCACCCACTAGGCCGCCCACAGTACCCAGCCCAGTGCCCATGGGGACGCGGGCACGTGGGGTGTGGTGCGTGGAGCCTGGCTGGCTGGCTCCCTGTCCAGATGACCGATCTGCACCTCTGTCCCCTGACCCTGTGCCAGTACCACGCTCGCTGCGCTCGCTGCCAGCTGCAGTGCTGGAGGCACCAGCGTTGTTACTACTGCCGCCTGGGGTGCTACGCTCCTGGTGGTGCTGCACCTTGGCATTGTTGCTGGGTGGAAATCCAAAAGCTGCAGAGCTGACACCCATGGCGTCCAGCTGGCGCTCAATCTCCTGCAGGTATGACTGGTCTACCACCCGTAGCTCTGGCGGCTGGTGAGCAAAGAAGCAGATACCGCGTCTGCAGTCTGGGCCGTAGCTGCACATCTGGCTGCGGTACCTGTACGCAGCAGCAGACGCAACCGCCTCACTCGACCTGCTGGTATAATCATTCATCCACTGAGCATGCGGATGTGAAACCCTGAGCATGGGCTGTAACGTCAGCACTAGCCAGCTTGCTGCTGGACTGCTTTAAATCTAACTTCTCATCTGGTAGGGATGTCACTACATACCTCAATGGGTGGAGCCAAACCTCGAATGTATTGTGGGCAAACAAGCAAGCCTCCCCCCGTGGACACTCACCCGCCTGCACAAGGGAGAAACATGTACACGACGTATGAATGATCAGTGCTACACAGATGCGTGCGCATCGTCATGTCAGCTAGTTTTAGCATCGCTTTCGCAAGACCTCGCGCTGTTGCCGCGGAGGAGCATGATAGCAGGCCTGCTGATCCGGACAAGGTTCGTGCGACAGCTGACCTCCCTGCGAACCTTTTTCATGTCCGGGCAGGCAATTGGAAGGTAGTTGCATTTCTGGGGACATCTCCGAGTTGCCTTCTCGCCAGGACTGCAAACAGGTCACCAAGATGTGTCCGTCCATGAGCTGCACAGCCATAAATGCTGGAGCTGCTGCCGCTGCACCTACTGGCAGAACGGGCATGCCGTCCAGTCATGGCCGTAGCGCCGAGTACAAGGCACAATCTGCGACACAAGAAACGCGAGGCAATCTCAGCTGTGAAGTCCCTCTGCATCGCCTACAGTAGCTTCCCCGATAGAGTTTCATGACGCGGAAACGCAAGAGGCTGACGACAAGCATGGAACACGCATTGCTGCGTTCAAGAGTTGGTAGGGCCCCGCTGCACCTTGTAACAGTACATCCTGAACTCTGGCGAGGTCAGAAGGGCATTATCGAGGGCCAGACCCGGAGCAGGAGGCGCATGCTGCGCTGAGGCATATTGCTGGGCTGCTTGCGCTAACAGCGCCTGCAAGCTCTCATTAGTATCCATGGCTGGGAAGCCTACGTGCGCCTCCAACCTCACTGCGCGCTGGTGAAACGTATGGGCGCAACCATTTGCGACCCAAGGCTGAGGTAGTGCGCCTTGTGCTGCCAAGGGCGGGAGTTTTGTTGGCTACCATGCGGCCGCATGGGCGTAGCATGTCCCCACTAGGAGTCGCCTGGTGGTCCACCAGTGGTGGATAGGGAGTAGCACCAGCTGAATACCACCACCAACTATTTCAAATACAGCTCTGATGGATTTGTACAGCTTGGGGTGGGCCTGGGGTGGCAGCAGCAGAGTTAGTGCCAGTCATCATGGCTGAGTGTAAGGGGCTGAAAGGGTCGGGCATGCGGCGCCAGCTAGCGTGTCGGGCCTTAAACGGCCTGCTGCGGTGGCGCTCTAGTGACCTCATCTACAAGACCATGAGGGGTGTGGCAGAGCCCAACGAGCACCCTGACTACGGTGTGGCTGACTATGGTGCTGGAGGTAGGATGTTTTGTTCGTCACATCACCCAAGTCGATGCTTTGCATTCCCAACACATGAGCCACACTTGACAGAAATGTATGCATATATGTGCATGTATGCATTTCTGAGACGGAATGTGAATGGGTTTCAAAATGACTCTATCGCGAGGCAGTCAGCCCCGTGACGACCAGCTGGAGCTCATGGCTTGAAGAACTTGTGGCTGGGCAGCAAAGCGCTTGGCGCATGTGCAGCTCAGCCCAGCCATGGAGGAAGAAGTAAGTTCTCAGCCAAATAAAACTCATTCAACATGGAACAACATGATTGGCTGTGGGTATCTCACTCAGCTACTCCAACCAAGGTGCAGCATCTTCGGTCGCACCCTAGATGACCACACACCCCACACCGATGGCACTCGTGTCCCGTAGACCGCTAACAAGGCTAACAGCCTGTGTACTAACTGCTAACTGCTAGGGCCTACGCATTGTTGCGGGCCCGGCCATCAATGCCCCGCTGGTACTCTGCAGCCGGGTGCAGCCGCTTCCCGCCCTTGGGGAGCCGGTCATTGACCAGCTTGTAGCCCTGCTGGTACTCCTTGCCAATGGTAGGCAGAGCCCCCCGATCCGTCCAGCTGCACAGCTCAAGGGGGCGCTGCATGCTCTCCCCAACGCGCTGGACATGGTCCAGTCACCTGCCCCATGGGGGGCCCCGGGGTCGTGGCACTGGGCCATGTCCAGCAGGGAGGGGCTGGTCCTGGGCAGGGAGGGGGAGGGGGGTCCTGGGCAGGGGCGGGGGGGTCCTGGGCAAGGGGAGTCGGGGCTGGGGGAGGGGGAGGGGGGTCCTGGGCAGGGGCAGGGGGGTCCTGGGCAAGGGGGCCAGCTGCAGATTGTAGGTGGGTAGGCAGGCCACACTGCCCTCGCTCCTGCACCGCTCTGTGCATGTGTTGCGGTCGCTGGAGGCTGACCATGGCCCAGCACGACAGGCAGCCAACTTAGCAGCCAAGCAGGCAGGCAGGCGGCCACTCACGGCCGCCCCCAAAGGTTCACAAACTGGCCCACTGAAACTGCAAACCGTGCTTTACTAGGGCTGGTATCAGCCGTGACAGGGCGCCAAGCAGGATAGGTTCATGGAGGGCCGATGTCAGGGACTCACAAACTTCAGGGGAAGGGTGCTGCTGCTGCTGCTGCACACTGATGGTGAGGCCATCAATGGGCGCCTCACCCGCCCCAGGGGGGACCTGCCTTGGGTGAGTGCAGAGTGTGGGGTTGTTAGCCCTCGCGCCGCCAGGGGGTCCATGTGCCTGGGCTGTGTCCAGTGAGGCCACCAATGCAGAGGGCAGCATCAGGTCCACCTGCCACCGCAGCTCGCTCGTACCAAGTACTGCCATGACAGCGGCGTCAGTGCTGCCAAACATCATAGTGGCGTTGAGGTGGCAACGCAGGCTACAGCCGCGGTCATGCAGCCTCTCCCAGGCCAGCCCCCAGGGCGCTGACTTGCAGGGCTGCGCTGCCTACCATGCAGCTGCACTGCTCAAGAACACCTGGAAGACCATGTCGGCCGAGACTTGTTGCCGGACAGCGGCAGCGGCGGCAAACCGCCTGGAGCAGGACCCGGCCCAGACGCAGCTCGAGAGATACCGGCAGCAAGGAGACCGGTACCGGCGGAGGCGGCTGCAAGCTGCGTGGGTAGCGGCGCGTGCACTGCGGCTCCCTCCCGGCTCCCGGCTGACCCTCCCGGCTCCGAGCGGTCTTAACCTCTGAGTGAAGACTTACAGAGTGCTGGCTGTACACATGTGTGTAGCTAGAGGCTGGTCGTACGAGGAATGTCCGGCAGTCGCAAACTAAACAGGGATCTCCTCTCTACCAGCCTGTCATGCCTGCCATGCCTGCCATGCCAATCTCCATGCACCAATGCAGCCGGGCGAGAGCAAGCAGATGAAGCTGTTCATGGATCACTTGTGTGCACCCATCCATGTGACTGCTGCCAGGGAGCAGGTCACGAGTTGTCAAGCCCAAGCTGCTGGTGGGCAAGGCCACGCAGGCGCTTACGGTTGAAGCAGTCTAGAAACCATCACCACCCCGTCACGTGAGAGCAGAGCAGGGGTGGAGGGGGCTGGGTCTGGGGCTGAGGAGGGGCCTGCGGTATTTCTCAGGTGCTGGAAGCAGGCTGCGGCCCAGGCGGCAGCCCCCCCTCCCTTGACGCCTGTGGCGCTTGGTAGGCCGCCAGACCTAGACAGCTGGCTGCAGGACTGGCTGCAGCGCCGGGCTCATCGCCTGCACCCAGTCCTGCGAGGGCTGTAGCCGGGCTGCCTCCACGCTGGCCAGCAGCCCAGCCCTCTGCTGCCCGGACAGCTGCCCCTGGACTGACAGCCGCTCCGCTTGCACCAGCAGTACAGCCCACACCGGCTGCAGCGCATGCCACAGGGGCGCAGGGTGCTGGGCCCCGCCCCCCCCCCCCTGCCGCCCCCCTGCCTTGCCCCTCACTAGATGAGCTGGCAGGAGGGGCTGAGCAGGTGGCAGCAGGGCATGGGCAGGGTGGCGGGGCGGGGCGGTCAAGGCTGCCGTGGCGCTCAACCTGGCCATGCCCTGCAGCAGGCTGACCAGCTGGGCGGCTGGGAGGGCGGCCAAGGCCGCGGGCTGCCCAGCCCCCTCCCTCAGGTGCGGCAGCAGCGCCCGCAGCCACACCCGGCTGGCCAGGGGGGGGCGGCGAGGGCTGTGCCACCTTGGGGGCAGGCGGGGCCGCCGGCAGCGGGGGGGACGGTGGGGGGTGGGGAGGGGGGGGGTCAGTGGTCCAGCCAGCAGGGGCAGGAGGGGGGGCGGGGCGAGGCGGGGGTGTCGCTGCAGCCGCTGCAGGCGAGCCATCGCCCAGGCAGCCATGGCCAGGTCCTTGAGGGGCCAGCTGCCCGGGGGGCTGGCCTGCAGGGAGGTGAGGGCCGCCTGGCACCAGCGGGCAGGGGGCAGCTGCCGCAGCGCCACCAGGCTGCTCAGCACCAGCGCTATGTCCCCCGGACCCCAACCAGCCAGGCCAGCAGGCGGGGGGAGTGCAGGCTGGCAGGGGGCCGACTGACCAGCCGCCCCCTCTGGGCCCACTGGCTGCCCCCTGGGTCTCCCCTGCTGCTGCTGCTGCTGCGCTGCTCCTGGGCCATGGGCCCTGTGCCATTGGATGCGCGCCTGGCGTGTTGCCCTGCACAGCAGCTGGCGCACCACAGTGTGTTGGGACAGCCCGTGACGGCCCTGGGTGCTGCGGGCCATGAGGGCCAGGGCCGAGAGGGCGGAGCAGGTGGTCAGCACTGCGGGGCGCAGCCGCGTGGAGCGGGCACGGCGCCAGAGGAGGCTGAGCTTGCGCAGGAGGAGCGACATCAGCCGGTCTAGACCAGGCTTTGGGAGCACGAGGCCAAGCCTGCAGGGGGCGGGGGGCACAGGGTGGAGGGGAGGGGGGCAGAGGACTGGAGGGGAGGGGAGGGGACAAGTTAGGGTCGTGTAAAGGAAGCGCTGGAGGGGGAAGGGGGGGGGCAGCAGCAGGCATGGCAGCAGCGGCACCCACCCTGCAGCAACCTAGCTGCCCACCACAGCCCACCCTCTGTCCTGCTGCTGCCTTGTGCCTGCTGATGCGCTGCCTGATCGACCCCCTTCTAGCCTCTGCCTCTGCCGCCCCCGCCTGCTGCCGCCCCCGCCGCACCGTGTGTAGCCCTGCAGCAGCATGACCAGCTCGCGTGCCCGCAGCGCCTCCGCCTGCAGCCTCAGCTCCGTCTGCAGCTCCCGCACCAAGCTGCCGGGGGGGCGGTACCCCAGCCTGCCCAGCGCCCACCAGCACATGGCCAGCTCAGCCGGCCCCGCCCCCTCCAGCTGCAAGGCCAGGCTGCCCAGCACCTCCTGCACCGCACCAGCAGCAGCAGTCGGGGGAGAGGGGGGTGGGGTCGCAGCCAGAGCAGCACCAGCACCCCCCCACAGGAGGGATCAGGCTCAGCCTCATGCTCAGGCTCAGGCTTGGCCCTGCCCCCCAACCCCCCGACCCCCCTGCCCCTGCCCCTGCCCCCAGCCTCTGCCCCCCACAGGAGGGATCAGGCTCAGGCTGGAGGTGAGAGTGCAGCAGGGACGGAGCAGCAAGGGCCCACAGACTGCCCCCCTTGGCCCTGCTGCTGCTCCTCTGCCCCTTGGCCTGCCCCCCTGCCCCTGCCCCCCAACCCCCTGCCCCTGCCCCCAACCCCCCGGCCCCCGACCCCCCCTGCCCCTGCCCCCAGCCTGCCCCCAGCCCTTGGCCCAGCTACTGCCCAGCTACTGCCCAGCCTGCCCTCACCTGCATCCAGGCCTGACCGGGCTGCACCCGCAGCTTAGCTAGCGCCCACAGGCTGTTGCACATGACCTGCGGCCCGGCCCTATGCAGCCGCCCCCGCAGCGCCTCCAGCAGCGGAGCCAGGCTGGCGGGGCCCGGCTGGAACCCCAGGTGCGCCAGGCCCACCAGCAGGGCGGACAGCTCAGGGGCGGGGAAGGGGGCCGAGCCGCCCAGCCGCCGCCCCACTGCCGCCAGCCAGGCCGTCATCCACTCAGGGCTGGGTCGCGCCCGCAGCTTAGCCAGCGCCCACAAGATGTTGGCCAGGTCCTGGGCCTGGCAGTCCTGCAGGCAGCCCAGGGCGGCGTCAGCCAGCTGCAGGGGCCAGTCAGGGGGCGGCGCCAGGCCCAGGCGGGCCGCGGCCCACAGCATCTGGGCCAGGGCTGCGGGGGGGCTGGCGCTGGCCTGCAAGGCGCTGGCCTGCCAGAAGGCTGCTGCCCAGGGGGAGCTGGCCACCGGCGCCTCCACCACTGCCAGCGCCCAGCCCATGTTGGCCAGGGCCTGGGGGGCGGCACGGCTGAGCTGGGGGGCGCTGGCGCTGAGGTAGGCCTGCAGCCAGGCCGGGGGGGGGGCGCACTCGCAGGGTGGCCAGGGCCCACAGGCTGTTGCTCAGCGCCTGGGGGCCCCACTCCCAGGCCCTTGGGGGGGGGGGGGCGGTGAGGGGGGAGGGGGCCTGGGGGGGCGCCGGGCGGGTAGCGCTGCTGTGGCTGGCTGCCTGCGCCCCTCCCTGCGTGCTCCAGCTGCTGCTGTGTGACCTCTAGCAGCTGGGGGAGGAAGCCGGGGGGAAGCAGCAGAGCCACTGTGGTGCTCTGGGCCTGCCCCGCCCCTCGCCCTGCGCCTGGCGTCAGGGGGGGTCCTGGGCCCAGGCAGCTGAGGGGGGCCGTGGCCATGCTGGCCAGAGCCCACAGCAGCATGCTCATGTCCTGGCTGTTGAAACTAGGCAGCTGGGGCTGGCAGTGGAGCAGCAGCAGGCGCCACCACTGGCTGCTGCGGGGGCTCAGGGGCGGCAGCAGGGGCGCGTGACCCGGCATGACCGGGGCTGGGGGGCCCGGTGGGGGAGCGGCAGGCGGGGCCAGCTGGGGGGGAATGAGGGCCACAGGCTGACCAGCGCCTGGGAGGGGGGTGAGGGGGGGTAGCACGTTGGCAGGCGGCCATAGTGGGGCGCGTCTGACTTGGGCTGTACGCAGGGCAGGGGGTGGGGGAGGGCCTGAGGGAGGTGTGCCAGCAGGCAGGTGGACGAGGCCAGGGGCCAAGGCCGAGGGGGCAGGGCGGAGTGGGGGGGGTGGGGTAGGTGGGCCAGATGGGCTGAGGGGGAGAGGTAGAGGGCTGGGTGGGGGGTGAGGTTGGCTGGGTTCAGGGAGCCAGGGGCTGCTGCTCCCCCCTGCCAGCCGCAGCTTGGCCGCCAGCCAGGCGAGTGTGGCGCCCTCCCTGGGCCTACAGCGGGGCAGCATGCGCGGCACCTCCCCCAGCAGTCGGTCGCCCAACCTGCAGCACCACCACACAGCCAGCTATGCGCTTCAGCTGTGACGCCACACGCCACGACACCACCCACCTGCTGCTGCACGTCGCTGCTGCTCCAAGACGCTGTTTGCTGGTGCTACTGTAGTTACTGAACTCAGGCTAAGGGACTGTGGCACAGCGGTGGGGCAGGCGGGGGATCACTCAGGCTGGGCAGGATGGGCAAGGTTTTAGGGAGGTTGCAGGGACTTGAAGCTGTGGGCTGCTGCAGGGCACACCTGAGGTAAGGCCCAAGTTCGCTGCTGTGCCTGTCTGGCAGGCTCTTCACCAGGCTCTTGACCATGGCAATGAGCCGCGTTGGGTGCAGGCGCGGCTGCTCAAACAGGAACTGCTTCTCCAGCTCCTGCCAACAGCTGAAAGGGTGGATGGGCCCGAGCTTGCGGACGCTGGCACTGACGTTGAGAGAGCCGGCTGCGGGCATAGGGCCGGCTGCGAGACTGACAGGCGACGGCGGGATTGCCTGCTGTGTGTCAACCACATGTGAGGGCCTGATACTGACTCCGATGGCATTGTTATGCAGAGGGCGCTGAGATGCAGTAGATGGGTTGGAGAGAATAGTCAACGAGCGTCGCTCCAAGGCTCCGCAAATTGACGGACGAAATGAGACGCCGCCGCTGTTTCTAATTGCTGCATGCTGCTCCGCTTCAAGGCTCCACACTCCACGCATCAGCCCATTCCCATCCGGCCCGATGTGAGGTGCCTAGACATGTGCTTTCGTGTTTACAAGGCTGACGACCGCAGGCTACGGTGGTTGGAGCTGCCGTGTTCACCACGACGCACCAGAGGAGACCAGCGTGCTAGGATTTTTGCATGGTCCTCATCACCCCTGGAACTTTGTGTTGGGTACCCCTCCTTCACCTCATCTTCTTCTGCATCCTTACACGGTTCAACAGCATGAACAGATGGTTGTATGCGGTACGAAATGATGCATCGGGGTGTGGGACGCTGGCACCTGACTCTACGGTAAACTAA